>CM060256.1:54264294-54480281 GCA_030684275.1 Acipenser oxyrinchus oxyrinchus | reverse complement strand
CTGCTCTCATTACCATTCCTCCACTCATAATGTCACGGTTCATACTGGTAACTCACTCCCACACACACTGAGGGAGATAACAATACAATCCATTTCCCTTCCCCACAGTCTGATAACTCACATTAGAGACTGAATTCATACCACAATTAGCAAGGGCCTTATCTGTTGAAGCTGATACCCTGGGATCCTTCAAGAAGCTGCTTGATGAGATTCTGGGATCAAGCTACTAACAACCAAATGAGCAAGATGAGCCTAATGGCCTCCTCTCGTTTGTAAACTTACTTATGTTCTTATGTTTGTAAATGAATGCGTCTCTGAGTTGTCCTGTATTTCCACAGTATTATCTCAGGCATGTGTTTTGTCTTTTTCTTCTTCTTTTGGAATTAAGAATAAACTAGGCGATACAGAATGTGCTTCACAGGGCCTGTGCAAGCTATTGCAGGTCCCTGAGGGATTCTCTTGAAGCACTGCAGTCATTACATTTCTGTTTTAGATTGGACTCCAGACCTCAAGCAAAGTGCTCCGTTAGATCCCAGGCGTCAGGCAGCTCAGGTGTTGGAATCTTGCCTGATCACGTGCTCTTCACGTCAGACAGCCCAGAGAAGAGAACGAGCCTCAGTTTGACTGAATAACTAGTGCGCCATCTTCTGGACTTTCAATGTATTGCTCAATTGATATTGTTCTAGCATTTAGCATTTCAGAGTTTCATCCAAAATGTATGTATAAAAGGTGAGAAACTATAAAAACCAGGTGGAATTACAGAACTTACTGTATAAAAGAATATGATTAGGGGCTAGATTCTCAAACCCATCTATTACAAAATCCTAATTTTAATACAGGAAAATGTAACCTAATAAAGTGACCAAACCAAATTAAAAACAAGAAGGTTTGAAGTTGTTTCTTTTCTTTATTTAAAAATTGATTTTTCTAAAAGCTAGCCCTACGGGACAAACAGAAGTTATAGCCTGTCTGTCTATCAGCAGACAATAAAACAAATTCACTATGATTTGTTTATTTCATTTCCCAACAATGATTCAACTCCACAGCAATTAAGTGAGGAGTGAAATAGTATTATAGGAATGGATCTCAGCTGTAGAAAGTCCAGCGACCGAAACCCTAACATGGTGCAAAGACACGACACGGTTTCTAGACACTTTTAAGTCATGTGCAAATGTTATTGATTTCTCATATGCACAGAAAATATCTGTGTGGCCATTGGGAAAATACAGGTGTAATGTGTTCATTGGCCAGTAGGTGGGTGTAAAGCGTTAACTATCCATCAGATTTAGTTTGCATGTTCTAATAGCTAAATCTCCACCTGTTGGACAAAATACTAAATTACAGCCAAATACCACATACTGTAATTCTAGTGAAAACAAAAAAACAAACAAACAAACAAAAAAAAAACCAGCTGGTTATATAAGCTGCTGTCCAACGTTCAGGTAGGTGTCAGCCTTGACGATGTTATTCCTTTCAATCAAAGCTCTGGAAGGTGTTTATTAAACATTATAGCTTGCCTACAAACATGCAATTAATGGCTAATTCAGACTTGTTTAGAAATGAATAATAATTTTTTAAAAAAAACGGTTCAGCTCAAACTTTTAACCCAAATATCTGCTGGTAAATAGGTTGTTAATCAACAGAAACAGCACTCCTTAAATAGAGTGCAGCCTACCATGCTAGTGTGTGATGTATAATCATGCCAGTATTGATGGGAAAAGCTATCTGCCCAGACAGTAATGGATTATACCCAAGAAAACTGCAATTAATAAGCTGTATTTAATTATCTAATGCATAAACAAACAAACAAATAAATAAATAAGCAACACAATTTGCAATCCCATTTAAAACCCCCAGGGGGCAGCAGCTCTTCTTCACCAGAAAGAAATGTTACAGAATATGACAGCAGCATTCCTAATTGCTGTTATGAAGGTCTGGCACATCATATTTCTTTTTCCTTTATGTAGAAATCTGTCAAAACAAAGCACCTAAGCAATACTTTTTCAAACCCAGCAAGACATCTTCAGAAAGACTTAATCAAGACCTGTGTTGCCGTGAGAACGCTGGTCAGGCTGGACAGGAAAGACTCGATTTACTTACTTCAGGTAGCGAGGGACCCGTCACAAGGCTTATTATTTAACTATCTAGTGTTTCACCCACACGTCACTGTAGGATATTTCACACTGTTCTTTAACATCTTCTATGCTGTGGAAACATTCATCTGCATAAGTAGACTCACATATGGCACAATTCTAGCTATATTGACTAAGAATGGATCCTGGCTTACTGGTGTATGTTCGGTGTTTCAATTTCACTAAATGCTCTGGTATTTGAACAGTATTTTGTTTTTATCTGCTGCTGTTTGCAACCCAGCAGTTCCATTTGTATTTTCAAGACACTCCTTAAATGTGTGGGTTGGTGTTGGTGTGGGAGCAGATTAAAACTAGCACTATGTTACAGTGCCTGCATTCCTACCAGCTCTTGTCATGTGGGTTGGTGTTGGTGTGGGAGCAGATTAAAACTAGCACTATGTTACAGTGCCTGCATTCCTACCAGCTCTTATCATGTGGGTTGGTGTTGGTGCAGATTAACACTAGCACTATACTACAGTGCCTGCATTCCTCTCAGCTCTTGTCATGTGGGTTGGTGTTGGAGCAGATTAACACTAGCACTATACTACAGTACCTGCTACCCTACCAGCTCTTGTCATATGGGTTGGTGTTGGTGCAGACTAACACTAGCACTATACTACAGTGCCTGCATTCCTACCAGCTCTTGTCATGTGGGTTGGTGTTGGTGTGGGAGCAGATTAACACTAGCTCTATACTACAGTGCCTGCATTCCTACCAGCTCTTGTCATGTGGGTTGGTGTTGGAGCAGACTAACACTAGCACTATACTAAAGTGCCTGCATTCCTACCAGCTCTTGTCATGTGGGTTGGTGTTGGTGCAGACTAACACTAGCTCTATACTACAGTGCCTGCATTCCTCTCAGCTCTTGTCATGTGGGTTGGTGTTGGTGCAGACTAACACTAGCACTATACTACAGTGCCTGCATTCCTACCAGCTCTTGTCATGTGGGTTGGTGTTGGAGCAGATTAACACTAGCTCTATACTACAGTACCTGCTACCCTACCAGCTCTTGTCATGTGGGTTGGTGTTGGAGCAGATTAACACTAGCACTATACTACAGTACCTGCATTCCTCCCAGCTCTTGTCATGTGGGTTGGTGTTGGTATTGGAGCAGATTAACACTAGCACTATACTACAGTACCTGCATTCCTCTCAGCTCTTGTCATGTGGGTTGGTGTGGGAGCAGATTAACACTAGCTCTATACTACAGTGCCTGCATTCCTCCCAGCTCTTGTCATGTGGGTTGGTGTTGGAGCAGATTAACACTAGCACTATACTACAGTACCTGCATACTCTACCAGCTCTTGTCATGTGGGTTGGTGTTGGAGCAGATTAACACTAGCTCTATACTACAGTACCTGCTACCCTACCAGCTCTTGTCATGTGGGTTGGTGTTGGAGCAGATTAACACTAGCACTATACTACAGTACCTGCATTCCTCCCAGCTCTTGTCATGTGGGTTGGTGTTGGTATTGGAGCAGATTAACACTAGCACTATACTACAGTACCTGCATACCCTACCAGCTCTTGTCATGTGGGTTGGTGTTGGAGCAGATTAACACTAGCTCTATACTACAGTGCCTGCTATCCTACCAGCTCTTGTCATGTGGGTTGGTGTTGGTGTAGGAGCAGATTAACACTAGCTCTATACTACAGTACCTGCATTCCTACCAGCTCTTGTCATGTGGGTTGGTGTTGGTGCAGATTAACACTAGCTCTATACTACAGTGCCTGCATTCCTCTCAGCTCTTGACATGTGGGTTGGTGTTGGTATTGGAGCAGATTAACACTAGCACTATACTACAGTGCCTGCATTCCTCCCAGCTCTTGTCATGTGGGTTGGTGTTGGTATTGGAGCAGATTAACACTAGCACTATACTACAGTGCCTGCATTCCTCTCAGCTCTTGTCATGTGGGTTGGTGTTGGTGTTGGTGCAGATTAACACTAGCACTATACTACAGTGCCTGCATTCCTACCAGCTCTTGTCATGTGGGTTGGTGTTGGTGTGGGAGCAGATTAACACTAGCTCTATACTACAGTGCCTGCATTCCTCCCAGCTCTTGTCATGTGGGTTGGTGTTGGTGTGGGAGCAGATTAACACTAGCTCTATACTACAGTGCCTGCATTCCTCCCAGCTCTTGTCATGTGGGTTGGTGTTGGTGTGGGAGCAGATTAACACTAGCTCTATACTACAGTGCCTGCATTCCTCTCAGCTCTTGTCATGTGGGTTGGTGTTGGAGCAGATTAACACTAGCACTATACTACAGTGCCTGCATTCCTCTCAGCTCTTGTCATGTGGGTTGGTGTTGGTGTGGGAGCAGATTAACACTAGCTCTATACTACAGTGCCTGCATTCCTCCCAGCTCTTGTCATGTGGGTTGGTGTTGGTGTGGGAGCAGATTAACACTAGCACTATACTACAGTGCCTGCATTCCTCCCAGCTCTTGTCATGTGGGTTGGTGTTGGTGTGGGAGCAGATTAACACTAGCTCTATACTACAGTGCCTGCATTCCTCTCAGCTCTTGTCATGTGGGTTGGTGTTGGTGTGGGAGCAGATTAACACTAGCTCTATACTACAGTGCCTGCTATCCTACCAGCTCTTATCATGTTGGTACTGTTGGTTCGAGTGAGTCTTTTCTCTCAACTACAAGCTCCTATTACCTTAAGCACTTGAACACCACAGTTAAGCAGCAGTAATAGAACAGATACACCATTCATCAACCACGTGCCACTTCAGGTGTGTTCTGCCCTATCCCTCATTTAACAGAGCATTCAGACAACTGCTTGTCAAATCTAGAGCAGCAAGATGAATCTGGGGTTCGCTGATAGCATCCAGGCAACTGGCATTGTCAACACACTGATAGACATCAAGAGGAAACAGAGCTTACAAGCATCAACGGACCCATAGTGATGATAAAGCCCTGTAGTGGCAGGGTGTGGGAGCAGTAACACTGGCAGCACCAGCTGATTAATGAACTGATCCACCCCCTCTCTTCCACCCACAGGACTGGAAGCAAGACCTTTCAGGGCAGCAGCAAAGATATATCCACTTTGAATTAGCATACATAGCAACCTCCACCCTAACCCACCATCAACCTAACAAGCCAGTCACATTACTGAAATGGATATGCATGTATAACAGATCCTTAAACCATGACACTTCCACTGGCTTTCTCTGGGGGCAGGAGGGGGGGTGGTATAGCAGGGTCAAGCAGCCAGGCTCTCATTTTGGTCTTCCTCATTTTCATTCTCCTCTGCAGATGGTATTGTGATTTTGAGGTGTCGTTGTTGACTCACTGTATTGTTTTACAGTATGCTGTATACAGTATACACAGCAGAGCTGTATAATCCTGGCAGTAAATGATGCTTTCTATCAGGGCCCCTTTGCTCAGTCTCTTAATTAAAAGTCAGTAATATAGCATCAGCATGCAGCTGCTTTTGTCTAATTTAGAATTGCTTCATTCATTTCATAAAATAAAAAATCAACTGCAATATCCGTATCTGAGAGAGACAAACAGTGCCCATTAGAAAAGCAATAGAAACGCTGTGACCGTGACAGCCACTCAGATACACTGCCTCTGCAGCACTAGCTGTTTAGAGCTTGATATATAATATATAGCAACACTATAAATAAAAAGACGCCTTTCACAGCAAAGCTTTGCCTGCCCAGTAAAAAGAAAACATGTTGACTTGGAAACTGTATGATTCAAATTTATTCTAGAAATGAAAGCAAGTAAAAGTACAGCCAAGTACTGCGTCAAATGGATGCATTTAAGACTGTCTAATGTGACCTGATCTGCAGATTCGTCATCCTTTATCACTGACACAAATCAGAAATGCGTCAAAGCCTTCAGAGTAAACTGAAGTACTTTTTGTAGATTCAGTTTGTGGAGAATGTTTGTTCTCTAAGAAGTGTCTGAGAAACAACCTGTATTGACATCCTTAAATAATATTGTTAAAAATAAAGGTATAAATGTAAAACTGTGCCATTTACTTAGTACAGCTTATAACGCTGACCTGTGCTATACCTCTAATGAGACATAGTTTGACATTCTTTTGAATGAATTGAAACTGTATGCAAATGCTAGGTGTATTCTATAATCTGGCTCCTGCACTTCTAAAACAAAATTCCTATTTATAATTTGAGTTTATGTTGACTGCATTTTTAATAGGAGCTAGCTTCTCCTATGTGTTGACTGTATCTGAGTGTTTGCATGTGGGTGAGCGTGTGGTTGCTTGCGTTTGTCAGTGACATTCTGAAACAGCCCTTGCGTAGCTGAAGTCATTAGTGTGTGTACTTGATTCATCTGTTTTTGCAACCCACAAAATGTGTTTGAAGTTTCTGCCGTATATTAGGAATTAACATCCCAGGCTACATCACAAACATTGCTGGACTGCAATACACCCCAATCTTCACATCTGACTGCAACCATAAAAATCTCATTGATAAGAACAGCCGCACTGTACTGTACTGTAGGTGGGAAGTGTCTGAGGCTGCACTTTCAAGTGTTTATCTATCTTTGACTACATATTGAATGCTTAAAACAATGCTATGCAAATTCATAGATGTTTGCTACAGTGTCCTAATAAGGATAGAATGTTCCTTTTCTATCAGCAGTGTCCATAGGATTTGATATCTGATATTTAATAGACATATTTATCCCATATGATCTGCTGTGAACAGGAAGCCTTATCTGAACAGTTATATTGATACTAGAATTCCTATTTGAATTATTTTAGGACTATCGGGGTGTAATTACGTTGAATAGTTGATAACAAATCTAATACTGCATGAGTGTTTTCCTCTGTGTCTTTTTCTTGGATAGAATGGATTTATAACTTCAGTCATTAAAAGCCCAGAGGGTGTGTTCATTAATCTCCTGATGGCAACATATTAATCAGTTGTGTAAATTAGATCTAATTAGCTGTATGACTGAATATCAAACCTAGGCTTTACCCTATAGCTGGATTAAAAAAAAAAAAAAAAAACGTTGTTCAAGGTTACAATATCAATTAAAGTCATCAGTGCAAGCAACTGCAGCACATGTTATCTCACTTTATATTGTCTTGCAACTGCAGCACATGTTATCTCACTTTATATTGTCTTGCAACTGCAGCACATACTAGCTCACTTTATATTGTCTTGCAACTGCAGCACATGTTATCTCACTTTATATTGTCTTGCAACTGCAGCACATGTTATCTCACTTTATATTGTCTTGCAACTGCAGCACATGTTATCTCACTTTATATTGTCTTGCAACTGCAGCACATGTTATCTCACTTTATATTGTCTTGCAACTGCAGCACGTACTATCTCACGTTATAATGTCTTGCAAGTGGCTTAAATGGTAGGGATGGAATTGAAGTTTCATGTGTCAAATTGTCAAATCCATGTGTGCAGTGCTCACACTGATGGCTTCAGTTCTAGACAATCATTGTCCTGCTATAAATGTCCTCTGCAGGACCTTGGCCTTGGCTAGGGGTGCTGGACTCGAGATTAGCAGGCATGATCGTAAATCCATGGTCACAATCATCTTGTCAAAATAAACGGGGCATGTCATTTATTATCATTCATAGGATAATCATTTTACATAATACTTTTGAGAACAAACTTTTAATTGCTTTGCAATCGGTGTCTCAAACTACACTTTAATTGCATAGGTGCTTACTAGTAATTACATTGTGTTGCACAGCAACATGTGTAAATGAAGTGTAAGTACAAAAGATGATAGCAGCTGCTTACATATGTGTAGTTACTGTGTTTCTGCCATCTAGTTAGAGTTTCTATCTATTGCAACGACTCATCCTTTACAAACCACCATTTAGGAAACACATTTCATATGTATTATATACATTGATATACATTGTATTCTGCCATCCAAAAGACTGCCCTTGTGTTTCAGTCAATAGGTCCACATTGTTCTCATGTTCATCCAGCACTAATGTAGGGTATATTTTAACTTCATGCTTTCCATTAATCAGCTGCTGAGAGAATACTAATGCACAGCTGTTATTTCCCTGCTCAGATCTTTAACCCACACTCTTTCACTCTTTCACTTTTCACCCGCAGGCTACAGGAATGTGTGAATATCTTTGGCCTTTCTCTAATCTGCACTTCAAGGTAAAACTTCTCTCCATTTGCCTTCTTTTGACGCAAGTGACAGCTTTTCAGTCCTGAAGAAAGGGTAAACAGATTGGCTGGTTTCATACTGCACTGCCAATCTCCATACAATGCTACTGTCCTTCCCTTTGTAATGCTAATAGCACATCCCCTGCTTTAAATAACCCAATGAACCTCTTCTGGGAAGCTCCTAAAGGCTTTAGTCTCTGACACTCTACACAGAATCATGAATAATCCTGGATGGGATGCATTTCTCTTGGGATCTGTGCTCTGGGAGGCTGTGGACAGAGTGGGAGTCAGACAGGTTGCACACACTGGTCTCAGTCTTTAAGATCCACACAGTATAGTTGGGTGGTTAAGCAGCCAGGCGAGGAGCTGTAAAGCAGGTCAGGGTTATTCAAGCATGATGCACTGACTTGGACAGCTCTCATTAGTACAGTATACAATCAACTCTGAGCCAGAGTATGAGCTCCAGGGAATTTGTCAATTTGCTAAATCTGATGCACTGGTATAAAGGCAGATTGTATATGCATTTGTTTTTGTACAGCAATAGGGCAGTGAGTGCCACACATGCAAGGTGTGTGTGGAGAAAGGTCATGTTGCCTTGTGGTCCACATAAAACACTGAGGCACACAATAATTAGTACAGCATTGTGTTCTTTGAACCACAATGTTAGTTATGACTTTTTGCATGTTAATAGATATGCAGATTCTGACTACAAGCACAGCAGGGTAGCGCAATTGTTTGCATACGTTTATGGAAAATGAGATGCTAACTCCAGGCTGGAGAAACATGCATAAGCTCTCAGAGGGATCCATTCCAGACAAGGGATTGACAGTCTTGAAATAGGAATCTGGGTGGCATTCTAATGCATATGGCGCTCTCAGGAGAACACTGAGACCTAGGTTGATGGTAATTATACTGTCTGAGAGTGCAGCTAAGAGAGTCCTGTTGAAATAAAGCTCAAGACTGTCAGAGGTCCCTGAAGAATCCCATTCTGAACCACTGGCTTAGGGGGCTTCAACCCTAAACTAGTCTTGGAAAGAGGCTAGTCAGATCACCGGAGGCTCTGGTAGGTTTGATGCACTTCATAGCTGGATAAAATGGGTGTGTTATTCCTTATATAAAGGATAGTGCTCTTTTACAAGTAGCCTTAAATAGCATGATCCCAGCTACCCTTTAAATCAATCTTGACCTGGAAATTGTGTCAAATCTATATGAATAAAGTCATTACAAATCTCATCAAAGAACATGGTAAAAAAAGAGGGGGGGGGGTTAATGCAATCATATGTCTGCTGCAAAAGCCTCAACACCTTGACAGGCTTGACAACATTAGATTTTGATAATGCCATGTAGGACACAGTCTTCATATTAGCGATGGTGAAGAAGGAACAAGAAAAAATATGCTGGATATTACTGTGAGTTTAACCCTTTTGATGTCTGTTTCAGTTTGGACAACTCTCATTATTAGAGAATAAAACAGATGCCACAGACATGTGACACAAGCATGTATCACAGCGTTTTGACTTGCCTTTCGGGCCAGATTGACTGCCTTCATCCCGGAAGAGGCCGTCAGTCAGGTGGAGGTTGGGAAGGAGAAGTTAACTCAAAGAACAGCACAGACTGCAAAGGAGAAGTTAACTCAAAGATCACAAAGTAGAGGTTAACTCAAAGAACACAAAGGAGAAGTTAACTCAAAGAACACAAAGGAGAAGTTAACTCAAAGAACACAAAGGAGAAGTTAACTCAAAGAACACAAAGGAGAAGTTAACTCAAAGAACACAAAGGAGAAGTTAACTCAAAGAACAGCACAGACTGCAAAGGAGAAGATAACTCAAAGAACAGCACAGACTGCAAAGACAGCTGGTCACTAATCTACATGGTTTATTGTATACTTTTCACATCTCAAGATGCGCTGTTACATAAACCCATAAGGGTTCTAATCATGTAAACAATTGAGTGGTAATCCTGTAAACAACAAAACAAAATGGCAAGACCCTTATTTAAATGAACCTACGGACATTACCACTCATTGTAAATAAATCTCTCTCTCTCTCTCTCTCTCTCTCTCTCTCTCTCTATATATATATATATATATATATATATACAGTATATACATTCCATTTTGAAACTTGCTTGATAAATGAAGCTGCTGATGGCTCTAGAAGCAGAGTCTTATTAAGAAGCAAACTGTTGTTCACTTTTCAGTTAATGGTTTCATCCCCATATTGATCCCTTGTTCTAACCATGTGAGAAATCTTAGAGTCTGCATCCTGTTTGCCTCCCTAAGCACTCTTGGTCTCAAACAGTATTTTCTTGACTGTACATATTCAATTGATCCTATGCAATCACCAAACATAATCACTTTACTGTGTATCTCCTATGTGGACCAGCAGCCCAGAGTATCCTTGTATTTTACAGAAACACCTTGAAAGCCACGCTCAATATTATTCAATCTTGCATATCACTTATCAGAACACTCATAGAAATTCAAGCGAGGTCTACTCAAGCTTTATCTTTATTCATCTACTCACAGCTTTCTGCTGATTTCTTTTTTCTGCAATGAATAAAAACAAATCATTACAAACTGCAGTGCTGGAGAATAATATGAGCTTGTTCTTGAGGTTATTAGTTTGAGTTGCTCTGTGAGTTTGGAAGCTATACATTATTTCTCTAGGGGTTTAGGAAATCATCATTCTGAACATGTTCCATTACACTGGGTTCTATTTCCAATGCTTACATCACATTACTAGCTAAATAACATACATTATTTTTCAATTCACTGCATTTCTTTAGTTTGTTAACTTTGTAACTTGTTTTTGTCCCAGGTGCACTGACAAAGTTAGTTACATACTGTAGTGCATTAATGTTGTCAAGAATTCAAACAGAATCATTAGGTATATATTTACTGTACCAGAATTATCTTTCCAATTCCTTTACCAAATTAGTTTTGCTTCACCTATGCCTTATTGGAAACTCAAAGTAGAAATAGCTGAAATGCAACTGCGCTATGGCAACAATACAAGCAAATAAAAAGATACAAATCTCCATAGATTGTTGTACTTTTGTAATTGTGCATGCTGTTAAAAGGTAATTATGCTGTAATTGCAGCTGAACCCAGCATAATTATACTGCATCAATACCAGCTGAAGGAAAGAATTACAGGGAACCCAAGAGACACTAAGAATTCTGTGGAAATATTAATGTCTAATGAGGTCTCTCATTTATTCTAGCACTGTTTTTTTGATGATGATGATTATTATTATTATTATTATTATTATTATTATTATTATTATTATTATTATTATTATTATTAATTAGTGTGCATGTTTGTTTGTTCACTTGTTAATGCACTACACAATATATTTTCCTGTATCCTAACACTATATCAAGTGTGATAGATATGGGGATGTCTGCAGCCTCTAAGATTGCAAAACATTGCATGAATACCTCTTGTAAATGACTCTTATTGATAGGGTTATTTGTGTTGTTACTGTAAATGTTGTCACTGTATTAAAAACAATCTAGCTCTCTCTATGAATTCTTCAAAGGATTCTCTCTGTCGTCTGCCACATTGTTTTATTATCAGGTCTGGATCATTTACACATTGTTTTATTATCAGGTCTGGATCATTTACACAGTGTTTTATTATCAGGTCTGGATCATTTACACATTGTTTTATTATCAGGTCTGGATCATTTACACAGTGTTTTATTATCAGGTCTGGATCATTTACACATTGATTTATTATCAGGTCTGGATCATTTACACAGTGTTTTATTAACAGTGTTAAGTTGGTGATGGGGTGCACAATGCATTAAAAGAAGGAGGCTGTGTGGTCCAGTGGTTGAAGAAAAGGGGTTGTAACCAGGAGGTCCCTGGTTCAAATCCCACCTCAGCCACTGACTCACTGTGTGACCCTGAGCAAGTCACTTAAACTCCTTGTGCTCCGTCTTTCGGGTGAAACATAGTTGTAAGTGACTCTGCAGCTGATGCATAGTTCACACACCCTAGTCTCTGAAAGTCGCCTTGGATAAAGGCATCTGCTAAATAAGAAGCTGCTCTGTCTCCTGTGTAAACTACAGGATTGAGGGGCTGTCAGAGCTGTATAAATGCAGGTGGTGTAGGAGTTGCGCTCTCTGAAATGCAATTCTATACAGTCATTTATTTAATCCTGTGGCTGGTTCTCAACGGCTTTCAAAAATCCTGCGTTCAAGGAAGAAATCTGCTGCATACTGGTGGGTTAACTCTATAGCAGAGGCATGTGTAATTAAAAAAAGGAAATAAATGTGTAATATTAATGTGCCTGTGGTAATGGGATTCATTATTTGTGTTACTTTTACAGTATGTATGGCTAATGGCTGTAGTTCAGTACTTTATATGTACTTAATAGCTTATTATCCTCCCCGCTAGAAAGTAAATGACATCAATTGGCAGTTCAAGTATACAGAGCAAGTAATGCAGAGCAGAGGATTGGAGATTAAAGAACAGCTTCGAATGGATGCTGCACTGGTAGCTGTGAGAAGCTCCCAGCCTCTCTCTCTGCATCATGAATATATGTTCAATACTTTATACATTTTGACATTTCACAGCTTTATTCTGCATCAGGTTTACATTCTTGTCCATTCCATTAAATGTCTAAACTGTACAGACAGGCTCTGTTGTGAGACGTGCTTCTGGAATCTCACAGCTCTCTGAACAGGGACATTTCAAAAAGGAAGCAGCTTCTTGTTGCTGCTGTTGTTGTTTGTTCTAATAAAACATTTGCAGCAGCGTGTTACTCAGGATGAGTATTTGACATTCACAGCTAAAATGGAAGCTCCTCTACCATTTGTAAGAGCAAAATGAAAATAGGAAAGAAAACCTGTCTGCTATAGACACTGCATTTGTATAATGCTTTTTAGATAGCAAAATGTGCAGGACGCATCCAATTGATACTGTATCATTGCTGACTACAGGGTAGATTCTAAAACAGCAAGCGATTTCTCACAATTGTAAGGCTGAGGGGAACTTAACATACCTCTCAAAGCTTCATCAGCTTGCTGTATCAACGTAGCATAAGGGTGTGTTTTGCCAAAACACCGTCTTTGTGTTGATGGATAAGATGGAACCCTGGCCATGCTTCATTGTGTTTATCATGCTGCTGGCCTGCACTTGATTGAAGATGTAATCTAAACACAGTGCCTTCATTGATCGACAAATTAGAAGACAATGAACAACAGCCCATTAGCGTCAAGAGAGTGATGGACTATTTTAATTAAATGAACAAGGACAAACTTTGATCAAAGACAATAACAAAATAAAATAATAACTGCCAGTTATTGAAAGTATGATTGTACCAGGATGTTTGTCGAGCTCAATGGTTTTCATCTCCTCCTGGGATAGGATCTCTGTAGCACAAGAGACAGGGGTTATAGAAAGAGAGTAGATAAACCAAACCAAAAACACAAGGACCCCCGAGCAGTGAGATATATCCCGTTTATATTGGGATATACAGAGAAACCTGTTTGTGTTAATATGCTGTGCCTTCAGAGACTCAATCAATTATGTTACTGTTACCTGATGATGAGGTATTCCATTCGTAATTAACTTGTACAGGCTGGCTTCACAGCCCCTGATTAAGGAAAAGGTTTGCCAAGATGAGTGCTAATTGAGGTCTGCCCACCACACCACCTCCAGCTTTACTGGCAGAATAAAGTGGATTTACATGGAAATGACCTGGCACCATGCTGCTGTAATTACATATACTGAACACAATGCTGTCCACTATACCATCTCCAGGCAATTATACAGTAGTTAGCATGTAAGAGCAGGAACCACTGGCAAATCCCCATAGTAATATAATATAATTACATGGTTATCCATGCCATCTAAAGTGCTAGCCAATAGACTAATCCGAGTACAAAGAAAGAACTTTTCAGTTTACAACAGGTTAAACAAGATTATATAACAATATTCACAAATTGTAGGTCACAGTACTACGGCAGTTCTGTTCTGTTGTGTAGCTCTCCATTTATGAAAAGACAAAAGAAACTATTTGAGGCAATTCTCATTGCAATTCTAATCCTACATTGACTTCTCATTCCTGATGTCAGCACCGTTGTAAAGACTGCACCCCAAGGCCACGCTTTGTTGCATTGTAACAGGAGAGCAAGCTATTAAAAAATGAAATGCTAAAACAGCATTAGGGGATGCTTTTCCAACTCTGAACATCCTAACAAAGAGAGCTGGAGAATATGGGTCTTGAAAATCGTTGTCAGAGAACCACACGGTTCAAATCCTCTGTGAATAGGGGCCATGACTCAGACCCCACAGATCTGAACACAATGTTTGAACATTACCATGCAGTGAAATCTCTAGAATAATTCTTTGGAAATACCAAGCAGCAGTCATTGTCTCCAGCATTGCAGTTTTGTGAATGCAATTCAAAAGCTTACACCATCTGAAATATTTGCAGGATTTGTTTTTGTTTTATTATAACAATTGACCCTATGTAAATTGTTACCACAGCACTCTAAATGATTAAATGTCTCAGTTTCTTGGCTGAATATCTAAAACTAATATTAAATGTATTGCCAGACTCCCACATATCACAAAAAATAAATGTTATTGTTTCAGATTTCTGTCTTTCATTTGCCTCCTTTCAAAAGGGCCATATTCATAATGCACTCAACATCATTAAACATAAGCTGCACAGAAAACAAGGGAAGCCCAGAGGAACTGTGCCCTCTGCGAATCACCCGAAATATGGATGCCACTGACCAAGTACAATATTATATCAAAACTGGGTAACACTTTGCATTGTGTCTCTAATGACTGTATACAGTAGTTAGATAGTAAATACTGGGGTCAGGGTCAGGATTAGAGTTAGGGTTAGGAGGGTTAGTGTCAGGATTAGAGTTAGGGTTAGGAGAGTTAGGGTCAGGTTTAGAGTTAGGGTTAGGAGGGTTAGGGTCAGGTTTAGAGTTAGGGTTAGGGGGGTCACGGTCAAGTTTAGAGTTAGGGTTAGGAGGGTTAGGGTCAGGTTTAGAGTTAGGGTTAGGGGGGTCAGGTTTAAAGTTAGGGTTAGGAGGGTTAGGGTCAGGTTTAGAGTTAGGGTTAGGGGGGTCAGGTTTAAAGTTAGGGTTAGGAGGGTTAGGGTCAGGTTTAGAGTTAGGGTTATCGGGTTAGGGTCAGGTTTAGAGTTAGGGTTATGGGGTTAGGGTCAGGTTTAGAGTTAGGATTAGGAGGGTTAGTGTCAGGTTTAGAGTTAGGATTAGGGAGGTCAGGAGTCAGGTTTAACGACAGAGACTTGGGGTCTTGATGAAGCTGAGCGCGTGATTGCGCTCAGCATTTAATAATAAAATAAAAGATTTAAACAGAACACAAAACAGGACACGGCACTTACGCCAAAATAAATAGATAAACAAAAACGGACTAACACTAAACAAACGGTGTATGGGAGACAAACAAACACGGTGAGTAAAAAACACTTATTATATTTAATTTACTTCTCTCCACACCCGTTCTCCACTCTCGAACACCCAACCTCGAGTGAGTGAAAACATGCTGTTTTATGCAGTTGTACCGAGACTCGATTGCTAGTCAATCATTCAATTGGAATCTCGGTACAACTGCACGTGAATTAATTAAGTGCACTCCCGTGACCACACATTACATTTTAACCAGCACGTGAAGTGATTTGTGCCCTCCTCGTGCCTAAATACAAATCTACATTTTTAAATCACACGTGAAACACAGACCCGTTTATATCCCGTGTACCGATGACTATACACCAACATTTACACACAACACGTAACATATAATACACAGGGGGGACGCTTTGCCATAAGCATGCAAAGAAAAATGTACACATTACGTACATTGTAACTATGCTTAATAACATTGTAATTATGTGTAAGTCACCTATATTTACTAAGTAACTGCTATGTAAATACACAGTCAGTAGAAACACTCAAAATGTTACCCAGCATTGTATTATACAGATCCATTCTCATGACATTTGGCATTGTGTTGTGACAGCGATGCTGTTTCTTAGTAGTATATAATAAGATTTAACTGCATAGCTTTCAGTACCTGTGGTGTTGACATTGCTAATGCATTTCAGACCACCTTGTGTCTAACATAGTAGTGGTTATTTTGTACCGTATAAAATCTGTATACTGCATGCAGGCCTTGCTCTCTGAACTAAATTATGAATGCTGAGATTACATTCGGTTGAGTTATTGATTTAACCACTGCTTTGTATCTGACGTAATCTACAGTAATAATGAATTCTGTCAGTTTAAGACCCTCATAGCTTCGTACAATTCTCACTGTTTACTTTCATAAGGCATGCCTTGATGTCACAGGGAGAGAGGGAGAAAAATCTTAATTAAAGCTGCCAAGTTTGATAACCATGATTACCCATTCTGCAGGTCCAATCATCAGAGTAAGCAATGGGGGCAGAGTTATGTATTGAGATGTGTTCAGAAATGTAGAATAGAACTTCCAAATCAATGGTGAAGTGCTTGCTCTGTCCTTCTGTGTTATCAGAGCCTCTGTAGCATGCAGTGAGAAGGATACAACCATGTACAAGTGTGAGGGAGATTGTACATTTCATTAGCGCTAGAATAATAAGATGATACACATCCGAGATCAGTTATTAATCACAGTTCATTGCTATTTGTTTCATTTGCAATCAATCTTGTAGCAGAAGCACAGTAACTGCACTACAGTGGCTATTTGTATTAGGAATACTAATGTAGTTTAGAGCTTTATAGCTCATGATGTTATAAATCAAGGCGCTAATGCTATGTCTGTCATATTGTTTGGATGCTTTATTTGTACAGTAAGGAATTCCCGCACTGCCATGATTTTTACTTGGAGTTCTAGTTTAGTTATACTCGTGCATGCAGGAAGCCTTGTTTGACTGACGATGCTCATGAACTGAAGGCTCTGGTTTATTACAAGCATTGCCTCCTGTGAGCATTTAAAATAAGGTAGCAATGGTAAACTTGGTCTTGCTGAATATTTTTCCAAGCCTCTCCATGGCAGCAGAATTGAAATCTCTTTCAGATATTTTACAGTGTGAAATTTGAAGAGGTATCATGTTTGATTCATACAGTAGCCTCATAACCCAGTACAGAAATGAGAATGATCTCCAGTGATCAGTGGGGTTAGTTAGATCCGCTGCTGTTGAGATTGTTTGAACAGACCCTGCTTCTTCACCACAGCTCTAGGCAATCACAGGTATTCATGTCTAGAATGCTTGTGCTTGCCGATCCCTGAGCAGGAGCAGGAGCAAAGTGTAGAAATAATGAGTGTGTATTTCCAGGAAGCTTTGTTCACTAAACCCCTTTCAGCTCCCAAGTAAATAACATCCATTAGCTGATGAGTCCAGATATTAAGTTGGAATGACAATAACATGCCCAATAATATTTGA
This sequence comes from Acipenser oxyrinchus oxyrinchus, assembly GCA_030684275.1. NCBI lineage: Eukaryota > Metazoa > Chordata > Actinopteri > Acipenseriformes > Acipenseridae > Acipenser > Acipenser oxyrinchus. The sequence goes on along the minus strand of CM060256.1, from coordinate 54,462,600 downwards.
TAGCCCAATTCGCAAGGGATTTACCCCTATTCTCTCTTTCGTGCAATCAAACACAGTCACCTTATAATGCTGTCACTTAGCATTGCTGCATTATTGATGTAAGCACGGCAACCTAATTACTCATAATGGATTGGATACTTGCTGTGCAACCATTGCGCATTTATAATACTATGAAATGCATTTTGCAGTGATGGCACTTTCAATTACAAAACTGATATTAGTGGGTGTTTGCAAAAGCCTGAGTTCTAATAACTAAGCACTTAGTTACAGCACACCCTTTCAGCTCCCACCAGCTCAAGCAGACCGTACTGGAGGTGATACTTCCTGCATGATCTGACATGGGTACATCAACCACAAAGTGGTAGAAATGGCCATTTTAATAAACGTTGATCTCATTTGAATGGAAATGTTGTGTCGTTTTAAATTAAAGCGCTTCAACAGCTTTCCAAATAACGTAATGAATTGATGTAAATCACTGAGGTAAGGGTGGCCTTCTTGATCACATGACCCAATACCCTTTCAGCATTGCTATGAAAATGCATCTTTACAAAAGAAAGGTGTCTGTGAGTCAGGTGTGAGATACTGCTGGTGATAATCCAAAGGACTGGATAGTGGATACTGCAAGAAATTCCTCATCTTGAAGAACCTGGAGGGGGTCCATAGATGAGAGAGAGAGACCACCTTCTCTGAAGGGATTTCTATTATTATTATTATTATTATTATTATTATTATTATTATTATTATTATTATTATTATTATCCAAGGGGAGTTGGCTACTATCGCTGAAACGATCAACAAAGTAATTGATCAAGTGTCACTGGAACCAATAGATTAAATAATTCTTCAAAATGTCTCCATCTGAAACAAAAACTGCTGAATTTCACAGATTTTTGAACATGCTGTATAATTGCATGTGTAATGACTGCAATCATCTTGAATGATTTAGAGTCGATTTAGTAACATTTGCTAGTAAACACATCAATCAGCATACAATCAAAAGCGTAGAATAGAAGAGTGAAGTAAAGCTTTATAATTACGCATGGCTATGATTTCTTTCTGTTTACATTCCGTTTTTTTAAATACTGTTCAAGTATGTGAATGCAGTGTGTAATAATGCATTAAATATAAACACCAATTATGCATACCATTTGTTTCTTGTAGTTTTCATATTGCATTTAACCTTAGTCAACATTAAAACCATGCACCTTCTCATATGCTTTCAATAATAACATGTACAATCAATTCTGAATGCAGACTGTTCTTTTCAGAATCCAATCATGTATACTGCACTGTGTGCTTTTACCTACAATGCTTCACTGAGCAATCGTTCTAGTTTTCTGGATCTATCCGACACAGAGCATTCGTCTCTCTGTGGATGTTATCTCTGAGAAAACATTCAGGCTGGACTATCATACTTCCCATGGGACCATTGATTTTCGCTGAATACTTCAGATGCAATATCTGCTGTAAGTTAATGATACAGACGCCTAAAGGCCTCTCGTTTCATGAGAGATCCCACAACCAAGGCTAGGACCGGCTTAGGTTATACAGCACATTCTAAAGACAAAACTCCTTCAGTCAAAATGTAAAAGGGCAATTAGTTTCAAAAGGAGATATGTACTCTCAGCTGGATTGCAAAAGAATGTAGAACACTCTCAAGCCCATCAATATAGATTTAGTCTCGTAGCATGGACACCTATATTGATTTATTACAGATATGAGAATGTCTGTGTATTGTCAATGGGAAACCACAACAGCAGCGGTTTAATCCTAATCAGTATGCTGCTTGTTTGAAGAAGCTGCTGCTGACCAATTTTAATTCTGGATTCCTGAACTGACTGTCAATCCCTTTTGGAAGAAAAGTTCTTCAAACATGCCTACAGAACTCGTACAGCTCTCCAAAACTGAATTGCCACATACAATATTCATAAAGATTCTTCTTCTTTTTTCTTCTCCTTCTTCCTTCTTTCCTCTTCCTCTTCATTTTCTTCGATGTTATCAACTAGATACTAGCCTGAACCCATTTAAAAAGAATAACCACTGTTTTCCAATGAGGGACTCCTCAGCTGTCGCATCCCTGTGTGAACTTCATAGTGAGGGTGAAGAATCCCAGCTTGTGTCAAGCTTTGCCGTTGCCTGTGATCTCCGCTTTAGAGGTTTTACAAAGCAGCAGTCCGATTGGCAGCTTCTGATGACTGGAGAATGTCAGGGAATGTAAAAGCAGATATTTCCAAAGGGAGCCTGAAAGAGGCAGCTTCCTGAGAGAAAGGGATAGCGGTGGTGTTCACTACAGTACCATGCATACTGGTCACTGAATAACAAAATCAAATGCATAAATAATGAACCAGTACAATGTGTCACACCTTCACTACAGTACCATACATACTGGTCACTGAATAGCAAAATCAAATGCATAAATAATGAACCGGTACAATGTATCACACCTTCACTACAGTACCATACATACTGGTCACTGAATAACAAAATCAAATGCATAAATAATGAACCAGTACAATGTGTCACACCTTCACTACAGTACCATACATACTGGTCACTGAATAGCAAAATCAAATGCATAAATAAGAAACGGGTACAATGTATCACACCTTCACTACAGTACCATACATACTGGTCACTGAATAGCAAAATCAAATGCATAAATAAGAAACGGGTACAATGTATCACACCTTGGCTAATGTTTGCTCTATCCATTTTCTCAGTTTAACATTTGAAGAGAATTTGAGGTATCACTGGGGATTGTATAAATATGATTTGAAGACTTTCTTTAACTGACACCTGAATTATTCCTGTGGTTTGTAATTCCAGACACACACCCTACTTGAGGGCTCTGTGCTGCAAGGCAGTAGAGTGCACTAAACAAACCAGCTGAGCATTTTCTCCTTATTGTCTCTAGTGCTGCCTGTGCATGTGCTTCTATCAATGGTGGCGCTAAAGCAGTAAAGAAGTGGGATCTGCTGGACTCTTGAAGGAATCACCTCTCCAAGCATCACCATACAATTACCCAGTCCATCTGCTGAGCACAAATACAGTTTAACCTTGGTGACCTACGAACAAGCATTTCATTGCAATGATCTGCCGGGGTCTCAGCCTCCTCAAGTAGGTGCTGGCCTTGTTAAGCAAGTAAGAGGTTTTAAGACTAGAAAATCTAATCTGTAGGAGAGCTCCTTATATGTATCAAGTTAATTAATTGCAAGTGTGGTGAAAATAGAACAGATGGAGATCCTTTATGAATGTTTACTACATGCCATTTTGCATTTTACTGCACTTGTCATGTGTCAGTATACTACAGCATGCAACTCCAGACAGATGAGTCAGTCGTATGCAGCCTGCTTCTCGAGCTTCACATTGTTAACATGAAATAAGATGTTGTGCTGCTTGATGATGAAGAGACAGACACATATGAATTTGAACCTGCGGCTGGACACTCTTCTGACCTTCCAGATTAGGTTTTCAACAATCAATCCGGTTTGTATTCATATTCCTCACAGAAACAAGCAGTGTCAGTGTCAGCAAAGTTAGGTTGATTAATAATAATCTATTAAAGTATGGGGCTGTACCATAACTACAGCCACAGAAGCGTGCATTTACTAAGACAGGAGACAGGAGGATGAAATGCCAATGCATTCATTTTGGGAAATGATATTATTAGTTGCCATTTTGTTTAAAGGTCAGATACTTAGTGTTCAGTAAATTGGAAAATATGCAGAATTAATGTACTCCTAATAGTGAAACCTATTACCAGTACAGATTCATGTTCTTGCTGTAGACTGATATATTAAGGAAGCTTTGTTTGTTGTTTTCAATATTTTCGCCCACGAAAGCAGTCCCTAAAGGACGCTCCTGTAATTCTAATGAAAACTGCTACAATGGAACAAACAAGGGTAATGAAAGACACATATTTTTTTGTGTTGCAACAATAGCTGCCCTATCCAGACTCAATCGAGTTTTTACATCGCGTTCTGGTAAATCTAAGAAATGAGCCCCAGTCTTGTAAATCCTCTCCCTGCCGTCGGCTTCACAGCCGGGGTCTGTCAATCTCAGGCTCGCACTCAAGCTCTAAAATTACATTTGCTGCTACTGCTGCTGCTACTGCTGCCACTCCACCAAAGCAACACTGTAGTTTATTTATTTAACACCAAATAACTTAAATACTGTTTCAAGGTGAGTTATGTACGTTTTCATTAATTAAAACCCTGCTTTTCCAAGTGCCAATGAACTCCTGATAAATTGTGACAATTAACACATATTTCCTTTTAAATTCCCACGCAAACATTAGAAGTAGTTACAAGAAGCCCTGCTCGTTAAGATAGTAACATTATTTTGTAAATCAACATCAATTCACCAATCACATTAGCACGATTATTTAATAATGAAATAGGCTACATACCGATTTGATTTGATTAACACTGGAGTTATCATTTATGACCTTTTGAAAATCCTCCCTAGAACTCTTGATGAACTATAAATATCATGAGAATCACGAAGGTGTCAGTATTCAATGCAGAAGTCTATGTAAAGGGTTACCACAAGCTGCATGCAATTCAACTGCAATGTAATTCCAGTGTAATGCCAGTGGAGTGAGAGACTGGTACTGGAAACTGTTCTTTGTTTTTACTTCTTATTTTCAGTGGTGTGCTGATGACAAGACAAAAGACCTTCATCTATAAAGTGTAAAGACTGTTTCATTGCTTAGCACAACAAGTCACCTGCCTCCAATTGCCCCTGAATTCCCATCGACTGAGAGATGCTATGCGCCTGTCATTCCTCATTAATGTGCATTGCTGAAAGAGTGACGTGAGACCCGGAGGAGCCATTGGAATTGGGGCTGCAAAAGGGATGTGTTTAAACTGCTGGGAGAGTGAGAGGGAACGTTTCAGATTGAGACAGGAGAAGTGAGAGCTCACATTACTAATTCCAGCACATTTATATAATGGAACTAAATTGAGATTTCATGTGAGACAACTACGCAAGCTCTGTGTCTCCAATGTATTGTATTTTTAATATAATCTCTGGCTGTGACAGAAAGTGGGGTTTATCTTTTTATAGTAATGTAATCTTTTGCAAAGATAATATTGCATCTCCAACATGAAAGTGTAAAGTGTTTTATCACTACAGCGATCACGCTTCTGTGCCATTATGATACAGAACATATTGCAGCCGCTAAACTTTTACACGCAGCATTGTTTTACAAACCTCACAGGCAGCAGTGGAAACATGTTGAAGTATATACAGATAAGTATATCATAACATCAAATATAGATCACAACATTCATCCTCACTGCTGCTTTCTCCACCACAGTGCTTTCACTTTCTCAAGCAACCCCTCATCTTTTGATATCCTCTCCAGCCAACCCCCAACCACACACAGTAGACTGTACAAATAACATACATGCATAGACACATGGTCCTCTCCAACCAACCCCACCAACCACACGCAGTAGACTATACAAATAACAAACATGCATTGACACATGATCCTCTCCAGCCCCTCACCAGATATAATATTTAAGTGCCAGAGGTACCAGTTAAATCAAAATATCTGTAATGTTTATACCATGCTTTCATTTCATTTCTCTTTGTCACTTTTAGAAGGATGTGAATGTTATCAAAAAGAGCCAGATGTTTGATTTCTACTTTGTATGTTGGTTTAAAAAATAACAGTATTCAATTAAATACTCCTATATGTCTGTTAATCATAATATCATACTAAACATATGTTGGATAATGAAGATGCGTGCTGTTTTTACAGTTAAATTGCCTAAGATATCCTTTATAATTGCAACATGGATACAGCAGCAGAGGCTTTCCCTCACATCAGTGCTGTAAAGAGTAGAGCAGCTGTCAGAGCAGCCGTCGCTGCAACATGGATACAGCAGCAGAGGCTTTCCCTCACATCAGTGCTGTAAAGAGTAGAGCAGCTGTCAGAGGAGCCGTCACTGCAACATGGATACAGCAGCAGAGGCTTTCCCTCACATCAGTGCTGTAAAGAGTAGAGCAGCTGTCAGAGCAGCCGTCGCTGCAACATGGATACAGCAGCAGAGGCTTTCCCTCACATCAGTGCTGTAAAGAGTAGAGCAGCTGTCAGAGGAGCCGTCACTGCAACATGGATAGATGTGACTGCAATGAGTGAGCGTGGAGAACAGGGATGCAGGCTGCAGCTCCTTATACATGCCTATCTCACTGAATTTCTGTGTAGTGCACGTTTGTAATTAATTTAAAAAGTCTGCTATTGAATTTGTATATTGTTCTTTCTAAAAACATGGAATACAGGATTCGGGTTCCTGGCTGTGAGAAGCTAGCAGTCTTAGCTGGGGTTCGCAGAGGGAGTGTTGCATTAGCTCTGGTGCTCCAACGGGTTAGTTAGGGAGACAGAACCTGCAGGGACTGTTTGTGCTCATCATGCTACAGCAATGGAGGTCACTGCAATCACCATTCATCTGTACAGACCTGGAATCCTGTTAGTAAGCTGTTAAAAACAAAGCACTAAAATGCTCCATTTTCATTTACATTTTTTGAACACATCTTGGGGGTATTCAATCTCAAGTATAGCAGAGGATCAGCAATATGGGCTGGTTAAACAGCTCTTTCACAGGCATTTTGACATCATGTACAATAATAATGTTATTTGCTGGCTCAAGGTATTGAGTGCATTATGTAACTGTGATAAAGTGTTTGCTCTCTGCAACCCAGCAAACCACTTCCACTCCTTAAGTAGTGCTGATAGCTTCTGTGCAGCACCAGCTTCTGGACACTTTCAACTCTATTTACATGTCTGCAATCAAGCCACAAAGCAGCAGCCCTGGCACTGAGCTCATTGGATGCTGGAAATGAGAAGGTAAATCTGATGAGCCACAGTCAGCCCCTCTTCACTAATACAGCACATACTAATTGCAGGGAATGTGGACATGCACATGAATGCCTGCTGGGTTTACAGAGGCGACACTGATGATTAATAAGACTTGCATGATATTTGAACTCTACATAAATACATGACAATGACTCACAGCTCACTATTCAGATGCCGATAAGTCAGCTTTTTCAAATACTGCAGTAAGAATTAGAATGTATCCTTTATGTACAGCTGCAGTAATATTTCCATGCTAAATTATTCATTTCTTAATCAGAGCAGACCCAAACTTAATTACCCTACATCATCTCAGCACACTGCACCTGTTCTCTCTAATTTACACTGACTGCCTGTGGAGTTTTGTATTCATTTGAAAGTAAAATATAGTTTGGGGGAGCACATCTCCTAATTCTGTTGATGCGATGCAGTGTTCTCCATTCTCTTAGATTCTTTAGTACCTCTCATTACTGTAATCCTGTTGATGCGATGCACAGTTCTCCATTCTCTTAGATTCTTTAGTACCCCTCATTACTGTAATTCTGTTGATGCGATGCACAGTTCTCCATTCTCTTAGATTCTTTAGTACCCCTCATTACTGTAATTCTGTTGATGCAATGCACAGTCCTTCATTCTCTTTGATTCTTTAGTACCCCTCATTTCTGTAATTCTGTTGATGAGATGCACAGTTCTCCATTCTCTTAGATTCTTTAGTACCCCTCATTACTGTAATTCTGTTGATGCGATGCACAGTTCTCCATTCTCTTAGATTCTTTAGTACCCCTCATTACTGTAATTCTGTTGATGCAATGCACAGTTCTCCATTCTCTTAGATTCTTTAGTACCCCTCATTACTGTAATTCTGTTGATGTGATGCACAGTCCTTCATTCTCTTTGATTATTTCTGTACCCCTCATTACTGTAATTCTGTTGATGAGATGCACAGTTCTCCATTCTCTTAGATTCTTTAGTACCCCTCATTTCTGTAATTCTGTTGATGCGATGCACAGTTCTCCATTCTCTTAGATTCTTTAGTACCCCTCATTACTGTAATTCTGTTGATGCGATGCACAGTCCTTCATTCTCTTTGATTATTTCTGTACCCCTCATTACTGTAATTCTGTTGATGCGATGCACAGTCCTTCATTCTCTTTGATTATTTCTGTTCCCCTCAATCCTGTAGGTCTGTGTGGCAGCAGGGTGTTCTGCTTCTGTACACCCAGGCTCTGCCATTCCCTCGCTGGCTTTGTATTTCCACAAATTAAATAAATGTCTTTTCTTGAGTTAAATACTAAGCGCCCTGGTAATTCATGAGCGACCCTTTCATTAACTTTTATTACACTGTTTGTAATTACTTATGTACCACATTTAAATAATAATTAATGTTAAAATGTGCACATTCAACCCATATTGCATTGTACAATTCATCTTGCCTTTCGTACAGTAGTTTATTAGATAATAAATGTTGCATGACTTTCACAAACGGCTGGTAAATTTCACAGGCGGTGTGACTAAAAGCAAAGACAACGTGACCTGCTGCACTCGTGGTTCCGTGCCGGAGTGTGGGAGCTTTTGCTTTCCCCACCTGCCTGTGTTACTTTGTAATACGGCACCATGCTAACCCAAGGGAATTCAATATCAGCACACAGTTTGAAGTCATTGAACTTCTGTGTGAACCAGCCCAGCCTGCCTGCAAACAGCAGAGCATTTCAAAGCACAGCTACTGAACAGGGCAAAGGACAATTTGTTTTAAAAAAAATGAACCAAGTGAAAAACAACAAAGTGTATTACATTATCAAATAGCTGCCCTACACTCCGCAGTGAAATGTACTGCCAGCTCCTCCAGTTTGAAGCTTAGCTGCTGCTGGGCTTGGGGTTTCTATGCCTAACCATTTCCTGTAACAGGTTTCAGTAACGCACACATGGACTAATCAGATTTACAGTTATCTTATTCTTCCTATTGTAATAAATCATTTATCAACTCCGATCGATGGACTCTAATCCACAGTCAAACTACACTCCAAATATTATGCCCCATTTACACTTTTATTACATTTTTTTTAGATAATCACAAATAAAATACAGCTTTTTCTTTTAAAATCTTAAGAAAAAAAGGCACAACTGCTTCATTGAACTCCACACGCAGTAATTTTCATATGAACCTGTCACATTATGTGGGCTGATAAAACGAAAGAATTAGGACCATTGTTCTGCATCTACGACACTGTCATAAAAGTAGAAGGAGCTTAAATACACTGTAGAATCCCTTGTGAGAGATAATTAGGGATAATTCTGATAATTTAATGAACTGATAATTAAAAAGAAAGACACTTAATTCTGGAAGAAGGGACAAAAACGTCTTGCAGCTAATGTAATTAGTTCAAGCAGTTGGGCACTTCTGAAAATCACGACATCTAGGCTTGCACACAATACTGCCTGTAATAATGCCCCCGATTTCATTAGACAGTTCATGGAGCTGGGGCACAGCATTTCAGACTTCTGCTAGTAATCTCTTTTAGGAGCAGGTGAATTACAATGGATTATCAGTGCATTGCATATGTGAGCCTACATCCTGCAGTTCTGCAGTTCATTTTTCTCCACTAGCATTATACTGGATTATGATTGCTTCTCCGGAGATACCATTATGTTACCGTACCTAAATGACTACATTGTGCTCAAATGAGCGCAATATGTATTGAATTCCTGTGACAGTGCCACATTACTATTGCCTGCAGCGACACTGCATTCCACCACAGTGAGGAATGTGAAGTCTAATGTAATGCTGCATACTTTACACTATGTGCTTTGTAAAACATAGCAATGAATGGGACATTATGTCAGCCACATACTCCATGCTTCATCGTTTTGTCCACCTGATTTTTAAAAGTTTTACCATTTAGAAGCGTGAAAGCTAAATAATACCCCTGATCTGCTTACTGCAGAGATGGTTGGAGGCATGCCTGTCAGGGGCATCCTTTACAGCAGCTCACTCTGCAGTGGGTTACAGGGAGGCTTCTATTTCTCCTCCCTGGCACTGTGGACCCCGTTTCCTTGGCCAGCTGGCTGATGGTTTGGGGTTGAAAACACACTGAAGCAGAATCCTATTATTACAACGAAAAAGCTGAAGGAACAGCTCTTAACAAACACCATCAGGTGTTCCTGTGGGCACAGCTGCTCAGATATACTAATAATGACTCCCTTACAGCATCAGACACAAGCATGGGTTACTATTTCATTTTAGAATCAGTCATGAAGCATGTTAATGTTATTTTCATTTGATTTTGTATTAAACTAACCTGATTCTTCAGTTCGGACGTTTGTTCCAGTTGAAAACAATAGGGATGTAACAATGAGCTGTTAACACCATTGGATAGCCTTGAAAAAGCTGCAAAACACAGAAATACATTCATCAAGACTGAGACTGCTCTTGCATGATATACAACTGCAGTAAGTGGCCTAATATTAATGAAGTGGTAAAATGAAGATGAAGTTGGCATATAGATGTGTTTATGATTCATCCAGTTATGAATGAAATATTGCTCAGAGAGTTACAGGTCTCAGTTATGCAACTCAGAACTCTTTAATTACTTATTGTCTTCAGAAGACTTGCAAGTTATTTATTTCACAGAATAAATCTCCAGCAGGTGGCATTACTGTACGTACCTTCCAGTTGGCTGATATAGAATTATGTATGTGGGGGGTGGGGAGCAGTTCTTCAAGAGCTCTTCCGGAAGCCTTAACAGGATCTCATGAATTTGTTTGCTTTTATTTTCTTCATATAATTTACAACGCTTTTTAGAATCCATCTCATTCTGTGTAACTGGTGAGTAATCGATGGAGTTTAATGAAATGAATAATGTGTGCTTAGCTTTATAACTGCAGAGGCTTTATGGCATGAAAACTAAGATCGTTCCAAGGAGAACTCAGTGGCAGTATGTTTTATCAGATCATCACTGCCACAGCATGCCATAAACATTCTTGATAACAGTTGAAGGTGATATTTAAAGTGAAGACCGCATGAGCGCACCATAAAGCAGCACTGCTTGTATTATTTTTCATTACAAAGAGGGTCTACTTTATATGATAATGGACTAAATCTCTGGAGCAAGGTGTTTAAGAGAATGAGAACTTTGATAGCTTTATTAGACAAAGCTTAACTCATCTGCCAATCAGCTGTGGTGCTTGTTGATTTATTCAAGTTAAAACAAAGTTAGCGACAACCTGTATAGCAGCAAACACCCCAGGCTTGTTCCAACCTGTCTATGCATCTCTGTGCTGTGGAAATGAATTTCACACACACTGTAAACAGCAGAGCTGCTGAGCCCAGCAACACGCAGTGCAAAACCCAGCCTCACTTTGATCTAATCCCAACATTGCAATCACTTTGTGTTTTACCTCTTTCCACTGTTGAGGTCGAATCAAACAACACAAACTGCCAGTTTCATGCTCGAACCTCGCTTACAGCTTTGAAACCCAGGTTCTTATTTCTTACAGAATCCTGTGTGTGAAAAGAAGGAACTCTGTTGGAATGCTCACGTGCCTACAAGAACTTTGACTGACTGAACAATAGTTTACAACCTTTACTTCTGATCAGCTGGCTTTCAACAGAGTAATTTCTTTCAATTCAGCATTACAATACAGGAAATGGCTCACATTCTCTAATAAACAAAATGTTACATTTAAGTATATGAAGATTGCTTCGAGAGCTCTCTTATGTTTCTCTGTTATCAGTACGAGTGAGTTCTGATATCCCTGGACATATGTAATTAATATAGCCGGCTATTCTCTAGCTGTATGGTGTCTTGTGTAATTAGAACCAATAAAAAGAGCTTGCTTTAGCAGTGACAGAGATCTCAATTGGTGTATGAGTCACTTACATGTGACCTCTCCTAATTAATATAGAACAGAAGCACAAGATATGTGTGCTTTTCTGAGAATGTACAGACCTTGAATTGAGAAATGACAGTAGCCTCTGGGTTTAAGCTCTAAATACAAATAACTGTAATTTAGAAAATAAACGGAAAGACATGTTATATTTTACAAGACTTAAAGCTAATGCAGATACTGATGACTTTAAGTTTTGGTTTTGCTAAATAGACAGATCGGGGATTATCAAGGAAATGCTAAAGGAATTCAATCAAGTCATGCACAAGCTTAGATCCTGACGAGCAAGGCTTGGAAAACCAAATCAATTTTCATTATACAGCACTGTCAAACTGTTTGTCAGCAATTTAAATTGTAATGATCTGTCCATCCACAGATTCAGTAAAAACTTAAAATCACAAATTAAACATAATTAACAATAGATTCCTTTGATCAACCAAGTCTACAAAACCAAACCCTCACCTGATGGATGGATAGAAAATAAATAAATAAATAAATAGATACATGCATGACTGTCTTTGCTGCAATTCCAGTGCACAGCATGCAAGCTGCTGCATTCGTAGCTTCACAATGGCATATAAAGTGTGTTTCCACATGGATCGGGACACAGCTATAAGAAAGCTTGATTTTGAGTGACATATGTAATAGCGTATTAACTCCAATAAATGTGTAATTACTGATCAGTTGAATACTGATCAATGCCACTCAAAATAGTGTTACTGGAAGTACTGTAGTTTCAAGGAAGATAAGAAAGGAAAGGGGTAACATAATGAAACAATCTTGCAAACTGTTTCTGTGGTACGTGTATGTATAGATGACAAGAAGAAGCATTGAATATATTGATCATACATTTGCGGCATGCTTTTTAATCTGAAATAGTTTCATCCTGATTATATGTTCAGTTTCAACAATGTGAAGTATCGGATACTCAGTTTCATTGTAGATGCATATTTCCTGATTATCTTTCTTTTTTCTTTTACATTTGTAGTCTAACAAACCTAGAAAGTTAACATCGATGTTGCTTTCTGAAGCAGCAGCTTATTTAAAGACTTGCATTTTGTTACAACCTCCCAATGATTTAAAACTGAGATCTTATGGAATGCACATTATTCATGTTTTGTGAATCTAAAAATGACCATATGCATGTCATATGTAATAAAACGTATGTACGTATTTCTAGTGCTCCAGGTTAACATACGCACTGTGACAAATACTTCATTTTCATATGCAGCTTCAAACATAGCTGATGTTGAATATTTTATATAACAATACACACCCCTTTTTCAAAGAGATTAATCTTTAAACACCTACTGACTTTAGAAAACTAGTATCAAATATAATACAGTAATTCAATTGAACATCTAAAAAAAAAAAATGTAGCCAGTATGTTCAATTTCACCAGAAACACAAGATCATATGATCATGCCATTAGAGCCCACCACCAAACAAATTATGCAAAGCCAACAGTCAGGGAACACCAAAGCAAATGCATTGGTTATGCAAATACTGACTTTACAACAAATTGATTTTTACAAGACCAAAGAGAAAATCTCTTTTAATTATTTGAGTGATCCTACAGATGGGCTGGCAATTCCCCAAGAGAGAAGAGGAAAACCACTGAGCAACTTCCAATGAAAGGGTGGAATGGGGTAGTGCAGAGCAGAGACTGATTGGACTACAGCGTGAGCTGCCTGGAGACCCAGCTTGAATATCATATGCAATCAAAGCAACTACAGTTACAGCCTCCAGTCACTGTGTGAATGATAGAAAAAGGGTATAAAACATATGGTAACACTGTATATTAAGTGTCTCTAATTACTGTGTATTTACATAGTAGTTACACAGTAAATACACACACTTAAATGTTATTATACATAGTTACAATGTACTTAATGTACTTTTGCATGCTGTATGTAAGTACACAATTGTATCAGAAAAGGGTTAGGGTTATGTTTAGAGTTAGGTTTAAACAGCAGCAGCTCAGCATAGGAGGAATGACAATGGTCTTCAATTGCTACATTGTTTTCTCCATTTTACACAATGCCTATAATTCTAAGTTAGGGCCATTAGCTTGACTCACGGAAGCATGGCTCCTTGAAATATCCAGCTCAGTGGCTGATCCTGTTATGACAAATTGAAGTGCTGTTTGAAATTCTGCAGCTCACAGCACTGCTGATGTTGGGACTTCCTCCACAGCGGATGCAATATATCATGTTTTACGCAATCAAATAAATAGGTCCCAAGTGAAGCAACATTTGTATTGTGCAGTCAAGTCACTCCCTTTGTAATACTCTACAAATCTGCAGAGCTGTCTCAACTGTATCCCTTAGTAAAGGGGCCAAAGATTTCCATCATCAGCACGTACACTGTTACCAGTCTTTAGCTTGTGTTCTGAAAGATTACAGTCCACAATACCAAACACGTACCTTCAACTGGAATTCTAGTGAACTTGCCATCTTGGAAATCTGTACTAATATACACAGTTTTGAAGAAGATAATATAGGTAATGAATTGGTTGTTATAGGACAGTAAAGTGATGTAAAACCACCGCTGCAGTGTGAATCCACGCCAAACCATCTTTTCTACTTCACTTACAGAACGCAAGCATATTCTTCACTATCCCCCCCATGCAATGCACTTTCAAAGCAGTCTTCATGCAGTTTTCAGTATGAGAATATATTGAAACCCCACTATTCAGGTTTTGTATAAATATGAAGCTATGGTAGATATTAAATGAATTAGTATACGGTTACTTATATTTGAAGGTTGCTTGACAGGCGTTTCTAGACAAGCAGTATAGTGTGCATCCTGTAGTCATTGTATCACATCTCCCATCTGCTTTAATAGTTATTGACTTCCATGCTACATTTTCATTTATATATGTGGTATTTGATATCTGAAGTTTTTAGAGTGCCATTGTCTGACCATGAGTGAATTATTTTATCATTTGATGCTGATCGCGTTTTACTGGTTCTCATCTGACTCATATTTTGTTGAGTACATAACTAACCTTGACATTTAAGAGGCAATTCTAAGGTAGAAGCTTTGTATGAGAAGAACAAAAAAACTGAAATTGGTTTCAATTGGAGGTCAGATGACCATGTAAAGAGATTTCTCTGTATCCAGGGAAATCTCAGATTACGTGAAAGGGTTTCCATAGTAATATTAGACCTATTTTCAGTAGTGCTGTATGATGTATAAAGATACAGTATTGGCTGTATGTGTAAACTTAGATATAAGTGTATTCTCTCTGGGTAGTCACTTTAATATGTTCTTAACTTCTCAAATAAATCCCTGCTACAGATTGCTGTGGTCCTTCGCTAATCTTATTGAGTTGCATAAGATACTACTGTGTGAAAGAACATGGAATCAAACCTTGTTCAAAAGTCATTTGCTTTTTGAGGGCAGGGTCCATTTCGATCCACTTTTCCTGCGGAGTAGTTTGATTGAACAAGTCTGCAATTGTCTTCGAAGCTGCTCTAAAAACTTTGTAGCACCACTGCCAGGGGTTTCAGCAAACTCCAGTAACTGCAGGGTTTCATTAGCAAGGCACAGCTCTGCAAAGCTGTCTCAGAGTGTTCGGAAATCCCAGCTGAAGTTGTCCACTTTGACAGAATGTCACAATGAGCAAAACAATTGAATTAGCTGTATGTCCTTTTTTTATTGGTTTTCTCAGGCAGTTGTGCGCCCCTAATCCTCAGGATGGAGAGTTCTCCCCTGGGTGAGACTGCAACACACACTGATTGCCCCATGCCTGCTGCTGTTGATTCCCAGTTCAGCAGGGTTTGCTTTTGAATGCTTTTTAGATCAATAGGTTATATTGATTCAATCAAACATCAAATCACACACCAGAAGAGCAAAATCACTATGTGGCAATTTGAGAGCCATGCTGATCCGTGAACACTAGTTCAAAGAACATACGGAATTGTTTCCCATCATTGCACTGTATTGATCAATCCACCAAATAAAGACAGCTTTTGAACTTGGATCACTCTGTTTCTTTGCTATCTATTTATGAAAAGGGATCAGTCCAGTGGTGAATTGCTGCTCAGCTGACCCAGATGAATGCTCACAGTGCTTCATTTGAACAATGAGGATCAGGTAAACTGCATTTGGAAGTGCCTGTACACGGATAAGAGCAGCATTCCAGAGAAAGGCTGGCTGGCACTGCAATCATACAAGTTTTCAAAGGGTTATGCTGTACTTTGCCATGCCTGACGCGATGTTTAAGTAAAATACAATTTTCCTTTTTCTTTAAATAGAATACACATATGTATTTGATATTGTTTGTACTGGGTTTCAGCAGGAAGGTGGATATAGACAGACTCATACTCAGACAGCCAGGCTTTCCCCTTCACTGTCCTTCCTTGATGGAGGACAGGCAAGCCCAGTAGCAGCACATTGTTGTCCTGTACAGGCTGTAGCAGCCTCAGTGGAAGCGTGTCTTCAAACCGAGGAGGTCACATCATTGCGACAGGAATCTGTGCGCCTCATTCAGTAACATCTGATTTATTTGCTCATTTCCTCTGGGACATCCCAGTGAGAAGCATTGGAGCAGAAGCAAGCTGTTAGACTCTCATCAGCTTCATTTAGTACACCCACATAACACATCAGGGTTTCAAGTACCCTTTGAAGGACCCGTGTTATGTACATATCTTTTTATCAAAATAGGGAATAAGTTATTTATTCCAACTTGAGAAAGCCACGCACTGTGTAGAAGAATCACATATTTCCTTTAACCTTTATTATCCTATGCGCTGTGTATGTGTTTATCCCTGTGTATGTTGGCATTGCATAATATTAACACAAAAACAACAAGAAGACTTACATTCATAAAACACCTGTCATGGAGGCGAGTAGAGTTTGACACCCGAGTGTGCATCACGTCCAATGCAAGGGGAAGTAGGTGTGGTAGATAAAGGCCAAGAAGACCATGTAGTGGTGGGCAGCCATTGTGCAAAACAGACGGTATTGGATCCAGTATGCAGGTGGTGGGATTCATGCTGGACATGGTATTGGATCCCTGTCTTAAGAACCTATTATAATTTTACTTTTTAAATGTAAGAACATTGTATATGACATGCTCTTGTATTAAAGTAGCCATCCATCTTCTTTTTCTATTTAACAAGTTAGGGATTTTTTTTATTTGGTTTGTTTTTAGAAATTACATTCAATTAGGACATCAGCAACACAATAATTACATATTTTATGTCACTGAAATTGCATTGTGAATAAACAACCACATGTGTATATACAGTGCCATTAAAAAATGTGTTATCAAGTCGCTAAAATGTCATTTTTTTAGCTCCAATCTCCCAGGGTTGGTAAACATTAATGACTCTGTTTCTTCCAGAGAGGATTTAAAATAACAGCCGAGTTCAGGGAATCCTTTGCTGGCTGAGCACAATGGAAGCCATCTAATCACAGTATGAATGTGAGAATATCAGCTTGAGAATCAGAGTTCATACCGGCACCTAGGTATAAGAAAAGAATACCTGGTAGTGTATTGGGGCACTGACCTAAAGCATGCCTCAGTTCTGGCTGTGTACTTGGTAGATAGTTTTCCAATCATGTTCAAATATGTTATGTCTCTTAAAATCAAAAATGCTGCCTATAAATAAAAAATGAGAAGGGTAAACCGAAAAAAATAAATTGCATTCTAATAAGAAGCTAACACATAATAATTGCTGTATGGCCCGAACCTGATTATGTACTTCAAGTACTTGAGCACGCTAGCTTAACCCTTGCACAACACACTTTATATAGCATTCCTTCACATGATTTCCATGCTGTGCGTTATCCTCCATGGAAGTTCAATCAGCAACACAAACCAGCAGTGCTTCACAAAGACAGCAGGGGACTGGCTGGAGTTGGCATTTCATGGGAAGTAAATCAGTTCGAATCGGAAGTTAAGCAAGTATTATAAGATAATGTTATTTGTTCTGGCATTTGCATTCCATTGGAAGTTGATGCAATTAAATTTAACAATAAACTATGAATCTTTCAGTGTTACAAAGGGCTACATGGGGGTTGTAAAGCTTCTTTAAATGCTGAAAGGCTATGCTGTATGCTTGCCCATTACTAATTAGATCTGAATGCATGCCAGTTTGCTGTCAACAGAAATACATATCCCATCGTTTTAAAGTAGAGGCACACAAAAATCTGCTGAACATGTTATGATAACTTATTAGAAAGACTTCAATGCTGGATTCATTCAGGGGCATGTTTTACAGCTATCTACTAATGATATTTTTACAAGGTCAATACATGGCTTGCTTTTGAAGGCTCTAGATGTTGGTACATTTCCAGACTTGAAATATCCTCTTCCTTTCTTTCTTTTTTTCTTCCTGAGTTTGATGAAAGATTGCAAATAGAATTGTTTCCCCAATGTACTTTGGCACTTTGCAACTCTAAGCAGAAATTCCTATATAGTATTGATTGACAAAAGCAAAGGTGTATATTTAAAGGTGAAAACTGCAATTCAGTCCATTGTTAGTGTCAGCACTATTGTGTAGACAGCATTCATTAAACAGGAAAGTTTATGACCTGTTAAATAACAGGGGGATAAAACATATGCATTGAAAAATAAAACTCACTTGCTGCTGAAACATTCAATTCTCTGGATCTTGTGTTTCTGTCATGGAAGAAATCAGTTCCTCCATTTCTATAAATGAGATGCTTTGCTGTTCTTTCAAGAGAGATAATCTGTGTGAAGTCATGCCATGTACTGAATCACTCAACTATTTATATACATGAGATGCTTTGCTGTTCTTTCAAGAGAGATAATCTGTGTGAAGTCATGCCATGTACTGAATCACTCAACTATTTATATACATGAGATGCTTTGCTGTTCTTTCAAGAGAGATAATCTGTGTGAAGTCATGCCATGTACTGAATCACTCAACTATTTATATACATGAGATGCTTTGCTGTTCTTTCAAGAGAGATACTCTGTGTGAAGTCATGCCATGTACTGAATCACTCAACTATTTATATACATGAGATGCTTTGCTGTTCTTTCAAGAGAGATGCTCTGTGTGAAGTCATGCCATGTACTGAATCACTCAACTATTTATATACATGAGATGCTTTGCTGTTCTTTCAAGAGAGATAATCTGTGTGAAGTCATGCCATGTACTGAATCACTCAACTATTTATATACATGAGATGCTTTGCTGTTCTTTCAAGAGAGATAATCTGTGTGAAGTCATGCCATGTACTGAATCACTCAACTATTTATATACATGAGATGCTTTGCTGTTCTTTCAAGAGAGATGCTCTGTGTGAAGTCTGCCGTGTACTGAAGATGGAATACTGTATCTAGTTATTTGCATGAAAGCAGCCACAGTTTATATGTTAGGGTAAACTGCTCAATTACATATAAATGCAACCAATATTAATAGATAAATAGATGAATACCATCCTACAGTACTCAGGGAGACCAAACAGCAACAGCTGATAGCCATCAATCCCACTCTGGTATCAGAACTCAATGGCAATGAATGGAAGCTTTCTGTGGATGCTGTATAAGAAGCATTAAGACATTATTGACTCCTTTGTACCTTGGTCTTGTTATAGCCTTTGGGGTTGTTTTACTAGTGGCTACCAAGGCCTATTTAAAATAAATGTATCCTACTGATATATTTTTAAAGGATGCAGACACATTGGCACCACTGTTTTCTCATCTTCCAAACTAAAAATAAAAACAGAAAACAATTGTATGTTTTGTCTGGGTATGTTTTATCCATATAATGGCTTGACAGCAACTAATCCTCTAATAGAATTGAGCAAGGCTGTACTAACTTAAAGAAGAAGAATGAGAAGAATAACATGAAGAAGATGGTACCAGAATCACGCATTCAAGATGTATTTGCAGAAACAAAAGCAGTTCTTGGTGTTAGCAGAAGATGGCTGCAGTGAGGTTGCTATGGCAACCCCGACCACTTTCAAAAGGAATGCTTCCCTTGGTAGGTTCTCTTTTATATTTTCTGCTGTTCAAAGATGAGCCGCAGATCCGAATTTGGCTTTTTCAAAGATTGTGGAGATGTGAAGGACGCTCCACTGTGAACAGTACAAAAAATACAAATAAAAATGAGCAGTCATTTCACATTTAATAGAGCCACAACCCGCCGCGGCAGCCACGGACAGCATGTAAGTAAACACTTGATGAAAGACCAAATCGTATTGCCATGTAGTTAAAAATAACATACCCTGCAGTACAAGACTGCTGAAATAGGGATGTTATAGCCCACACAAGCTTACATTAAAAGGAAATTGATGGAAGCAACATGTTCTTTCACATTCTATAATAATGAAAAAGAAGGTTTTCCATTCTGTAAAATGTTGGCATCTCTTTTTCTTAAGAATAGGGTTATTATCTGAAGATAACTGGGGTTAACACTGTGTGCTGAAACCAGGGACATCGTTTGTTATAATATAAAGCATAGGGACACCTTTTTCCAGAGCATCAATGCATTTTTGTCTTTTAAAAATGTATGTAATGAAAACACATTCCTTGAGCTGCATATGACTATTCCTTATACTTCTTTAAAAAAAAAATACATAAATGATTAAAGAAACACAATAATAAGATGATGCTGCATTCTTTTTTTTTGCTTCCTCTAGAAAGTCTGTCAACTTCAGGAATCATTAAACAAAATGGTTGTGTTTTTGACATTATTTCCGAGTTCACCTTGAGAAAGCTACAGGCACTGGAATCCAATCTTTATACTGCCATGAAATAAGCAGGATTTTACAATAAGCCCAAATGAAAAAGTTTGCAAGTGGACAAAGAGATAGATGTGGCACTTTCATCGTAAAGCTGAAAAACTGGAGGCAGTGGAAGAATGCCAATCCCGTCAGTCAGTGTGACGGACAGACACAGAATTATATAGGAAACCAAAAGACAGCAAAATAAACTTCGTGGTCCTCTAACAGCCATGTCCTCAATTAACTTCATTTTATCTTCCCATTCAGGCAGACCATTTTCCACACAGATGGAAGCCTGATGATTGATTTTCCAAGGCCTCATGATTTAACAGCCACTATAGACCTGGACTGCTGAATTTCAAATGCTTTTTGCTAAGTCCTCCTTAGCCTGTCCTTGCTGTAGGGAGTTCAGGGAGTAATGCTGACGCTGGATGTCTGTCGTGAAGGAAGTCCTTAGCCTGTCCTTGCTTCAGGGAGTAATGCTGACTCTGGATGTCTGCCGTGGAGGAAGTCCTTAGCCTGTCCTTGTTTCAGGGAGTAATGCTGACTCTGGATGTCTGCCGTGAAGGAAGTCCTTAGGACCTCCTTGGTTCAGGGTGTAATGCTGACTCTGGATGTCTGCCGTGAAGGAAGTCCTTAGGACCTCCTTGCTTCAGGGTGTAATGCTGACTCTGGTTGTCTGCCGTGGAGGAAGTCCTTAGCCTGTCCTTGCTTCAGGGAGTTCAAGGAGTAATGCTGATGCTGGATGTTTGCTGTGAAGGAAGTCCTTAGCCTGTCCTTGTTTCAGGGAGTTCAGGGAGTAATGCTGTCCCTGGATGTCTGCTGTGAAGGAAGTATGTTTAACCTAAGTTCCATCATTTCTTCCAACACAATAAATACATCTGTTCTGGTTAATTGTGCCAGCCGTGATAAGGAGGCTGATATTGAAACCAGTGACTGAACTTTCTTTTTTATTTTTTATCAGCATGAATTGAAATCTGGCCATGATGGTCCTTTGCAGCCCTGGGATGTTTCAAACCCAGCTTCTCTCCAGGGCTGCCACACATTACAGTTATAATGAAACGCTTTGTAGTTGATACAGTTCTTCACAAAGCTCATAGACGTAGGTCAAGAAGCATCTCTTCCAGCCAACCCCTCAGAGATGGAAGAACCTGAAGTTGACGTTCTTTGGAAAATAAATATGTAAATACCAACCTTGACATTCTTCATTCCCTCTTTCACACATCTTTCTTTAAAACCTTGACTTTGAAAAGCCAGTCACTCCCCACTGCGAAGAATTTAAAATGATGGTGAATACGTGATTAAGATCAATCCAGACAGCTGCTTTTGAACACACACAATATTTCAGGGTTATTTGCAAATGGATTTACTTTTTCTAAAAGAGAACCTCATCAAAACTGCATTTTCAATGTTCTTGCAGAAAGTCAGAGACAGGTTACAGTAAACATATTCAAGCAGCATGGAGTAGTGGTTAGGGTTCTGGACTCTTGACCGGAGGGTCGTGGGTTCAATCCCAGGTGGGGGACACTGCTGCTGTACCCTTGAGCAAGGTGCTTTCCCTAGATTGCTCCAGTAAAAACCCAACTGTATAAATGGGTAATTGTATGTAAAAATAATGTGATATCTTGTAACAACTGTAAGTCACCCTGGATAAGGGCATCTGCTAAGAAATAAATAAATAATAATGTCAGAAAAGAAAATACTAAGATTAGAAACAATCCAAACATGTTATTTCTTGATGATCTTGCTGACAAATGATCCCTGCATGCTGACAGTTTTATTAACTATTACTCAGTCATTTGTTAAATCCATGACTAACTAGCCTGGTCACTTTGTTGTATTTGCTTTTGTTAAACCTGTAATTGAAACCTATTAATCTGAACTAGACTTGGGTGGAGAACTAGAAACACCTTCTGAGACCATTTAGAATATTTTACCACAGGCTGGAAACGACCATATTGACTGAGTTGTTAGTCATGGCCCTGCTCCTTAACATAACCCTGATTAGAATTGTGTTATGGAAATCAGTTGGCTGTGTGCTGCCTACAGGTTTTACACAACTCACTGGTTCTTTATAGGGTCATGACCTGTATTATAAATAAACATTGCTTTATAGATATTTTTTGTAATTTGTATTTACATAACGATTAATTGACCTGACATTTAAGATGAATCAGAAATTTATTAAAAATAAAAATAAAAATAACAGACTACCTTTAAGCATAATCTATCAGCCTTTGTCTGCTTTTCTACATAATCTATAAATGTTACAGAAGAAAAAAAAACATACACCAGGTATCTTGCAATATAATTCATTCTGGTATAATTATTTGTGTATTGCCACACGATGGATTTGAAAAAGAAGGAATCTGCTTCTGCATTCTGAAGTGCAGTATGAGTTTGAGTGGCAGGCTGATACAGATCGAATGAGGTGTGTTTATGTACACATACTGCGAGTCACAACCCGTCCATTTTAATAGTCAGTGACTTCACTTCTATCATGGAATCCGAGGCCATGCTAGAAAGCCGTGAGAAATGAAGGGAGTGATGAAAGCAAGGTTGATCCCAGTAGCAGCTTAAAAGTCAACGACTGTAAAAGGAAATTACCCGCCAAGACAAAGAACTCAGGAGAAACTAAAATGATGCAACTTCATGAAACTCACTCTTTAAAAATGTCTAAAATGAACCAAAGACAAACGACGGCCTCTGTATGTTAGAAACTGTTGTAAGTCCATGCAATAAATACAGAGCTATATGTTTTCAGATTACATTAGCACATGGGTGATGATATGTGAATCAAATCCAAATCAATATGGTTCCACATATTGCTTCTGTTTATTGAATTAGCTTATATTTTAATTTCCCCAAACACCTTTTCCCAGTTAAAAATCAAATTGAATTATGTCTACCTAGAGTACTGGGCTCTGACTGAAGCTATACTGTCTATCTCATCAAATTAGGCATATACAAATAGATCATCTGTTGTATTCTCCCATCGGTCCATTGATAAATTATACAGCTGCCTATTGCATTTTTACTGTACAGTATATTTCTAAATAATTATTAAATTAATTCTCTAATTCCTTAACATTCCTGTTTCATTAAATGTATTGATTCAACAAAAGCTGCTGGTGTTAAAGGCCAGAGCAATCTAAATAGTGGAAAAAGAAAACAAAATCTACTTTATTTTCTTGGCAGGAAAAAAAAAATGGCTTTTATGGATAATTAAACAGAAATTACTATTTAATTGCCCAACAGAACAGGTGTATAGATTTCCCAAATCCTACCTGACAAAAAATCAGTTTGAAAAGCATGTACTAATTATTTTTAAATTGTTTGCCTGTGAGTCATTCATTAGTTTAAATGCATCATTGATTAGTATGGGTATTAGCTTAAGAATTTAAAGATGTTAATTGTATTTACTATATGAAGTATATTCAAATCCTCTGTCAAGACCAGAGCGGGGATTCTGCAGCAAAACAAGCACGCCGATTGCTTCAGGCTCCAAATCAGAAGGTAATTGAGCCACAGTGGACCTGCAGTGACACTGTAGATTTATTTTCTCCCTAATTGGTATAAATGCAAACAACAGTTTTCATTCAATTATGCTGGCAGAATGGTTCACTATATTGCTGCACCAAGCTCAGAATTGTGTACAACTATACAGCTGATAATGTGAAGATGCATTTGTTGTAAAAAGCATAAGGCAGAAAGATAGCTAGGATGGGCTTGAGGGGTCAAAACAACAAGAACAAAACAAAAACCTGTGAAAGAAGAGTTTTCCCAGCAGTTGTGTAATATTTCCCAGAATAACCATCATAGTTCCATCCCTCATAACAATACGTTTTACTGCTGAAATGAAACCTTCACTGAGAGGATCCGAGGTCTTGATATGAATAATGAGTAAGGGTTCAGGAATCATGTATACCGAATGGAGGTGTCCAGCCCTTGTTTAGACTGAAAGTAAGGACCTGTAATGAATGCTCATCATGGTTAAATGCTATGCCACAGTACATTTGGACATGCTATGGGCTATGCTTTACTGTGCTTTTACCCTGGTATACCAAGGCAGCCAATCTTTATAGTTAAAAGCTAAACTAGAGAAGTAATTTATACAGCCCTTTCCTCTGTCTGCAGGCTGTCTAGGGGGTGAGAATGGGGTGTTCGAAGGCACACTAATTGGTGCTTTTTCAAAAGATTTGACATTGTAATGGAAAGAGGTTGGCGGAGGTATAATCCCACATGTCCGAAGGCATCTGTGTGTCTTAAAGAGGCTGAAGCTTGATGCCTGAAGCCCCAATCAGCAGTTGAACAGCATCACCGCAGCCTCAAGATGACCTTACTGGTGAATTCCAGTGCTGTCACCCTCGCTTCCCATGTGCAAACTCCAATTAAAAAGATTAGGCCTGTTATGTGAGTGAGGCACCTGTAGCACACACACACACATATATATATATATATATATATATATATATATATATATATATAGCCTCAAACAGGCTGTCACTACCAGCACACTACACTACAATGGATTTTCAGTATACAGTATATGTCAGATTCAAAGCTAATGAGACAACATATTTTCCTTTCCTTGGGGAAATCTATTTCGAATCTTGGTTGTGATACTTGATGCTGTTATATTGTTCCAGGATAACATCCAGGATCCACATTGGTCTCGCTCCATAGACTGAGCTGCATGGAGGGGGGATGCATTGTCCAAGGGCACTCAGTACCTCATTCACATGGCTTGGATCTAATTGCTGTCCTGGACCCTTGTCCATGGCTAGGATGCAGTCTTTCAAACATGCATGCATTTTTAAACAAGGTAATTCAGATGGTGCTAGTATTGGCAGTGCAGTAAACATTTGTCATATAGCTCCATACAAACAGCAATGTATATATATATATATATATATATATATATATATATATATATATATATATATATATATATATATATATATATATATATATATATATATATATATATATATATATATATATATGTATATATATATATATATATATATATATATATATATATATATATATATATATATATATAATATGAACATCGCAGTCTGGGCTTTAGGACTGCTTCATTTCCTTTCCCTGTGGCTAGAATGTAAGTAAGATCGTATTTTATTTGTAATAGAAAGCTGTGGACAAGTTGCCTGCAGGTTTTAAGTATTAGCCACAGGACAGGAAGGAGTTGTAAGAATGGAAATTCAAGTTGCACAGGCTAGACATTGTTCAAGTTTCCACTCCTGCTTTTACACATAGATTTCAGCTAGTTCTCTCTTACCAGTACTCTTAACTGATAACACTAGTTTTCTGTATGTGCTAAAGAGACAATTCATTTTTTTTTATTGAGGTATCCTTCACTTACAAAAAGTGTCAGCTGTCATTCAGTGTGTACTGCTGCGAAAGGCCATGTGTAAAACAGGTTCAGTCAATGCTCACCTCAATTCATTACGAGGCAGAACTAACCCTGGCCCATGCACGTGGTGTTTGGAACTCATATATCCTATGGGATTGCTATGCTTTCACTGCTGACTGTTGTATACAGTAAACTATGGTTCTTTATTCCTGTCCAAGGCTGCACAAGATTAATATAAAAGTAGCTCTGGCTGGGTATGTTTTTTTTTAATTTTATTGGTACCTTTGGTTATATATCAGGAGTATACCATTTGACATGTGCTGTAAATCAAGCACTTTTACATATCTATGTTCCCAGTTTCTTAAAGTAGCATGTACAGTAGGTAGTGTCTGTCCAGATGGACTCTTCTGTGTTATATATTGTAAATATAGATGCCATCACTGTTGTACAACAGCCAATATATCCATAATGTATACCGCCACTATGGCTCTGTAAGTGCATACAATGATCAGCTGTGCAGTTCTCAGAATTGTGTGTTTGTACGGTCTTGGAACCGTGATCCAGGGTCGTTTGTTATAATGCTCCCACTGTTTGCTTGTCTTGTTATGCTCGGTTGTGTGCTCTGGGAATCCTGCAATGTTTTGCACCCTGTCTACAGCGCTCATGTGTTTTTTGTATCTTGGTTATTTTTGCTGCCTTGGAATTAGTCTGTAACACGTGGTCTCTTTTGCCAGTGTAATTCCTCTAAACATTTTGGAACAAGAAGACACATGTAAATTTTGACTGTCAATTTCATCAGCAACCTTCTTCTGAGATGTTAAAGCCAGGACAGCACCTTGGTGCTTTATCTACAAAGGGGAGGAAATGGTTCTGCTGACTTTTTATGCTTCATTGATTCCAAACCCAAACACACACACTAGCTCAGACCTTTACCTGGCAATTGGATTAAATCAATAGGCAATCACATTTCACTACATGACCTTTAAATAATCAAGTATGCTTCTGCTTCAGAAAGACTGGGTACATGACACACATAAAAACACAAGTGGAAGAATCTGATACAGTAGCTAAATATACTGTACCTGTAAGTTATAATAAAGTCAAAGTAGTTTGTTCTTTTGTCCAATTGAGCCTGACCTAAATCATTCTGAAAATGAAAATGTTAAGAAAGTAATATTCGTGTGTTGTTATTTATTGATAGATAAAGAAAAAGACTGTACCCAGGACTGCTGAACTGCAGCATTGTTAGCTGTGCATAAATTGATCACATGTCTCTTACCATGTGAGTCATCACTTTTGTGGGTCGTGTGAATTTGTCTTGGTAGTGATGGATACTTTCCAGTCTGTGATATATTTGTTCAAGTCTGTGATTAATCACTTTCACGGAGCAATAACTCCACTTCAAGTAGGTTTTATTTCTATCACTTGACTCATTTCTGTCCTATGGCATTATATTTAATAACAATTTCTCCTATATAAGTCACATACTAAACTCCTTCTATACTTGCGTGTGTGTGTGTGTGTGTTTCTCTGTCAGGAGAATAGATTGTGCTTCTCTGCCAGGAGAATAGATTGTGCTTCTCTGCCAGGAGAATAGATTGTGCTTCTCTGCCAGGAGAATAGATTGTGCTTCTCTGCCAGGAGAATAGATTGTGATTCTCTGTCAGGAGAATAGATTGTGTTTCTCTGTCAGGAGAATAGATTGTGTTTCTCTGCCAGGAGAATAGATTGTGTTTCTCTGTCAGGAGAATAGATTGTGCTTCTCTGCCAGGAGAATAGATTGTGCTTCTCTGCCAGGAGAATAGATTGTGTTTCTCTGTCAGGAGAATAGATTGTGTTTCTCTGTCAGGAGAATAGATTGTGTTTCTCTGTCAGGTGAATAGATTGTGCTTCTCTGTCAGGAGAATAGATTGTGTTTCTCTGCCAGGAGAATAGATTGTGCTTCTCTGCAAGGAGAATAGAT
This sequence comes from Acipenser oxyrinchus oxyrinchus, assembly GCA_030684275.1. Classification (NCBI taxonomy): domain Eukaryota; kingdom Metazoa; phylum Chordata; class Actinopteri; order Acipenseriformes; family Acipenseridae; genus Acipenser; species Acipenser oxyrinchus. The sequence continues at coordinate 54,434,799 of CM060256.1, read as the reverse complement.
TGTGATTCTCTGTCAGGAGAATAGATTGTGTTTCTCTGTCAGGAGAATAGATTGTGTTTCTCTGCCAGGAGAATAGATTGTGTTTCTCTGTCAGGAGAATAGATTGTGTTTCTCTGTCAGGAGAATAGATTGTGTTTCTCTGCCAGGAGAATAGATTGTGTTTCTCTGTCAGGAGAATAGCTTGTGTTTCTCTGTCAGGAGAATAGATTGTGCTTCTCTGTCAGGAGAATAGATTGTGTTTCTCTGTCAGGCGAATAGATTGTGTTTCTCTGTCAGGCGAATAGATTGTGTTTCTCTGCCAGGAGAATAGATTGTGTTTCTCTGTCAGGTGAATAGTTTGTGCTTCTCTGTCAGGAGAATAGATTGTGTTTCTCTGCCAGGAGAATAGATTGTGTTTCTCTGTCAGGAGAATAGATTGTGCTTCTCTGCCAGGAGAATAGATTGTGCTTCTCTGTCAGGTGAATAGATTGTGTTTCTCTGCCAGGAGAATAGATTGTGTTTCTCTGTCAGGAGAATAGTTTGTGCTTCTCTGTCGGGAGAATAGATTGTGTTTCTCTGTCAGGAGAATAGATTGTGTTTCTCTGTCAGGTGAATAGATTGTGTTTCTCTGCCAGGAGAATAGATTGTGCTTCTCTGTCGGGAGAATAAATTGTGTTTCTCTGTCAGGTGAACAGATTGTGCTTCTCTGCCAGGAGAATAGATTGTGTTTATCTGTCAGGAGAATAGATTGTGTTTCTCTGTCAGGAGAATAGATTGTGTTTCTCTGTCAGGAGAATAGATTTTGCTTCTCTGTCAGGAGAATAGATTGTGTTTCTCTGTCAGGAGAATAGATTGTGTTTCTCTGTCAGGCGAATAGATTGTGTTTCTCTGTCAGGAGAATAGATTGTGTTTCTCTGTCAGGTGAATAGATTGTGCTTCTCTGTCAGGTGAATAGATTGTGTTTCTCTGTCAGGAGAATAGATTGTGTTTCTCTGTCAGGAGAATAGATTGTGCTTCTCTGTCAGGAGAATAGATTGTGCTTCTCTGTCAGGAGAATAGATTTCAAGCAAAATGTCTCCAGTAATACGGGTTGAAGATGACTAAAGCATGTTGTTGTTCTTCAATCAGATGGTCGGTTGTTCCCAAGGCCACTCCTCATATCAATAATATGCTTTATTAATAGTTAAACAATTTACAAATACATTTTTGATCATTAATCAATTATGCTGCCTGGCTGACAAAATAGTAATACTAACAGATACATTGAGTATAAACTGTTCTCAGCTCTTTGCTGTGATTGGTAGTTGTATGGATTATTTCATTAATATCAGTTATTTCAATAGCAATGATAAAGCTCTTCTGAAGAGTTGTGTGTCTGAATGGCCGCCATTAGCTTGATTTATTTCACATACAATATAAATCTAACTGCAGTGCTGTTATCTGCTTCCTGTCTCAGCAGTATGCTACATTTCTTGTGATAATCCTTTAGCTCTATTTAAGGTTCATCAAACCCATACAAATACATAATTCCCCAACATCGGATGGTTTCCAGTTGTCTTTTACATAAGAAGGAGTAATGAAACTGGAGAGAGTTGTGCTCTAGCATAAAGACATAATTTCTATTAATGCCTGCCTTATACATGTTACATTCTTCTTCACTGACGTATTCAGATTGTTTACAAGCTTCTAAACAGAATGTCTTGTGTTTCTGTTCTGGTTTATTGGGTGCATTTTTAGATGGTGGTGTGATTAATCTAGTCCTGCATTGCCCCCCAGTTTACAGTTCAAGCTGCTTGTTGCCACAGCAGTAAACCTTCTTACCATCTCATGAAATATTATAGTCACTCATCTTCAGTGGCCTTAGGCATACACATTAAAATGAACATTACTGAGTGGATGGGACTCGGCACTGCGTCCCCAGATGTTTCCTCCAGTAAAGAACTTGTTTTTCCTCTCCCTGCTGTGTCCTGGTCTTCAGACCACACTGAATTCACAGATGTGTTAACATGTTAAAAATGTTTTTTTGTTGTTAATCGGAATGCTTAATCAATGAGTGTCCACCTATTGTGTGATGTTTAGTGTCCTCTGTGAATGGGCATTCCATAAGTAATGTCGAGTTCAGGCAAATCATGACTGCAAACAGGGGGGACTAATTCAAATGTTTTCTTCAGGCTGAAACTAGGTTTTACCTTTACACACTGTATTGTACAGGAATCATAGTTAATCAGTAGCCATCACTGTAAGATCATTGCTGTTCATAGAACACATAATAGACATTGAACATGCTTTCAAGGTTATGAGACTGAAGATAGGTCTGTTTAATTTCTTACATACCATTTAAGCATCAGTATGTGGAGAGTCTGCATTAATCATAAGCATTACAGTAGCTGTGCTAATTGGCAGCAATCATGCAGAAAGATGGAATGGCTTTTGAATACAGATCATGTGAAAGTGCAGCATGCCTAGTGTATGAAAGAAGCTTCAGAGAATATACAAATAAAACCAATGGTTTAAACAAAAAAAAATAAAATAAAACACAAAGCACGATGGACCGGTAATGGTATTTTAAAAACAAGCATGTTAATTGCTACAGAAGAGAGCTTCAAGCATTCAAACTTTAATGAGTGTGGTGTTGTTGTACAAAACTATAATAGAAAGCAAACCAAGCACAGTGATTCTATTGATAGATACAGGAAAGAATGTTTTTTGTGCCAGCATGGTACTGTAACAATATAACTCAGCATGAGCTATGTATGAATATGTGTATATTCACTGCATATATACAGAATAATTTCATCAAAAGGGTTAAATCATTAGCATTTGGGTTTATATAACTTTATATCGTGGTAGTGATGACAGCAAATAGTGTTTAAAATATGCAAAATACAGTATATCCTAGTTTATGCAGCAAAGCCAATATGATTTTTTTTAATTGAAAAAGGAAAATATGAAATGGGTGTTTTTTTTTTTTTTAAGAAAGTTTGATCTTATCATAATGATTTGACTAAATCAATGATGCCTTATCACAGAGCCACATGTTCCCAATCCCATAAAGATCCATTCCTACTGTCTGCCGAGACTTTGACTCCTCCCCCTGGTCCTCCCAGAGACCTCCTGCAATATTGATTGCTCAGGTGTTGTATCTGCCTGATATGTGTTATAAATACAGAGGAGGACAGGGTATTAAGAAGAAAGACAGAAAAAACAGCTTGTACTTGAATTGGTAAAAAAAGAGAGACCTCGGGAAAAGCAGAATTACAATAATCAATTCAAGATAAAAGGCATTTATCAGCATCACTCACGGTGACCTGAAGATAAGGCTAAAGATGGGCAATACAACTACTTAACAGAGACCGGAACTGCAAATACAATTCAGTGTAAAACAAAACAAAAATGGACCCACAGATTCCAAATAGCATGGTTCTTTTGAGAAGCATTCATTCTATCCTGAGTGAATCATTTCTGATTACATATAATTCAATGCAGAACTTGTACAGAACATTTGCCGGCCAGAGGAGGCCATTCAACCCATCTAAGTGTTTCCGCTTCCCAGCAGCTGATTGATCTCAGAACTTTGTCAAGTTGGCTCTTAAAGGACCCCAGTGATCCTGCCTCAACAGCAAAAGCATCCTCATCAGTGAACATGGGTATCGTGTGACACAACGGAGAGCCCAATGATACACTGATAAATGTAAGCAGTGTCCAGGCTGAACGTGACGGGGCCACCTCTACAGGAGTGAAGGGTTAACATTAGCTGTCTAGATCTATTCATTCTGCAAATTCTTTGGATTGAATTAGTCAAAGTTCTAGGGCATTAGATATGGGTTCCATGTATCCTGGGAGACACACTCGTGACCACCTGACGACCTTTAACACAGCAGAGATCTCCATCTGTCTGGATAGAATGCTTTCTGGTGATTTGTCAGAACCAAGACCGCGGAGGTTAAAAGCAGCACATTAAAGATGACCATTAATCCAATGTGACAGATAACCTCTGTAAATCTCTAAGGGTATACTTTAACTACATTAAGGTTGCCACCAAAGGGAGAGGAGAAGAAGATATATTGAGCGGGATGGAAAAGAAGATGGAAGATCATTTATGACTGAAAACTATGATAAAGCAAGCAGCTTGCGGAAACCGAGAGTACCCTCCATACTCCCAAAATAATAATCAGGATTTTACAAATGCTTTAAAGACGCATTATTAGAGGGCCTTCACTGTTGTTGCTCCTGCTGTCATTTTCATGCCTTGAGCTATTATTTTAATTGTGCGCTATGACAAGTAGCCATGTGTGTTGAGATATTAACAGAACCATATGCCTTGGAGGGGGCTTGAATTAGTAGTAACATTCCAGGCTCACTGGGAAAGCAAAATCAAAGATGTAATCTGACAGTCTGATATTTCTCAGAAAGTTACACTCTGTTCCTGTTGTATGGTGAGTCATCTAGCGGGCTCTGTTTAATCTAACTGCTGTCTAAATGTCCTAGAAATACCATTGACAGGAAAGCATCAGACCAGGCAAGTCTACATGTACTGCATATACCATTTTGAAACGTATAATTCAGAAGAAGCAGATTTATGCAAACATTATTCTCTGTCTCTAGATAGTTGTAGAGAAATACATTTCCATAACGATTCATGCTGTGTTGGAGTTGTCTAGAATAACTAGGGTCAATAATGTAATATGTAATTAAACTGAGACTCATAGGGTCTATCATTCTCTATATGAGTCTTGAACGCCTTCCTCCTTCCAAAATAACATTGTCATAAGGCCTAATGGAGTCATTTTTCAACAGAGGGACCAGTTAAGAGCCACAGCACAGCTGCTGGAGACAAAGCGCTCACATAAAGATGCATGTGTTTTCATGTCAGGCCAGGTGTCTGCCACCTGCGCTCTTTATGGGGTGGTTTTATTGTAACCTAATGTGGAGCGCTCGTGTGAAACCACTCAGCTGTGCAGTTCCAGTTTAGAACCTTTCTAAATGTTGTGAGAGGAATGACTGTAAGACATGTCCTATTCCTCCCAGGGTGAGGCATGAGCAGGGTCACTGTGGCGAACAGCCTGAACTGCCTGTGCTGTGGGAGCCAGTCCCACATGGACGTGAGCAGGGTCACTGTGGCGAACAGCCTGAACTGCCTGTGCTGTGGGAGCCAGTCCCACATGGACGTGAGCAGGGTCACTGTGGGGAACAGCCTGAACTGCCTGCGCTGTGGGAGCCAGTCCCACATGGTTGAGGCACATGCTGCTCAGAAAGGAAACAAACAAGGAAAAACATATGTGACCTTGGGTGGCCTAATGGAATACCATCCTGTTCTCTGTGACTGCAACTGCCATAGACACACACATCTTAAAAATGATCTTTGAGATGCATTGCCATGTTCACAGTCTAAAAAGAAAATAATGTTGATGATTCCGAAGCTTTAAATAAATAACTCTGGAGGTCAATTTAAGAACTCCTGCATGCACCTTTCTTGGTTTATTGCTTGGTCTGTAACATTAAGAACTGATATAAGTTTAGCACTGGGTAATGTTTTGAGAATATGCCTTTTTGCCCCTTTAGTTACACTGTTTGGGTGGCCCAGGAATATTTTCCTTGAGAAACCAATTTGTCTACGTACCCATATCCACGCCCTCAAGCCAAGCCAGAAGTATCGATGTGTGTAAATGTGGTTAAAAATCCCTGTCACACAGTTAAAACTGTTATCAGATTAAACAGCCATTCCATGTAACACTCACACTTCCCCAGGAGAATGGCAGGAAAATGAATGCACAGCTGTGTTTGAGCTGCACTTCTTAAAGGCTGTCCTCTCAGTCCTATTCCTCTTATATTGTCAGAAGAATGCTGGTGTGACGCATTACAGCAAAGTACCTGACAATCCCATTGTTTCAATAGAACCCTACCCAGCGATGTGGCTGAAATCAGTCTGATAAAGTTACAACATGCTTAAGGTTCTGCTGCTGGCTCTTAGGGTACTTTAAAAACAAGGCCAGTACTACCCGACTATTTTGTAAGACCTGCAGGTAGTAATCAGGGTAGGGTATTTTACAACCTCAAATACTCTCATTGCAGGTTTTCTGTGGGGAATGGGATACTTGCTATACTTAGGCGGAGGCAGGTCTTCTTCACACTGTCCTGTAGCCCTGAAATCCTTTTCTGCATCAAGTAAACAGAAGTAAAGATCCAGTCCTTATATCACTGAGATATATATATATATATATATATATATATATATATATATATATATATATATATATATATATATATATATATATATATATAGCGGGCACATGGTTTCCTGAAAATGAAATTGCTGCCAGTCTCCCTGCTTATCTATTGACACGGTTACACAAATTTGCTCCTATAAACTGAAACAGAAACGGTCGATTGTGTCTCTGAGCAATTCTTTTTATCTGAACTTAAACAACAACAGTATGCTGCTGTACAGCTGAACTTTTCTCAGGGTGCCTTACATTTACCAAGGGAATTAAAATGCACACGTAAAGGATACAGTTATAACTGTTAAACCTTCGGCTTGTTGGCTTCTGAAACGCAATTAGTGGTTTACAAATTTGTAAAAAAAAAATAAAAAAACAAAACATTTGGAGCTGTCAAGTATAACACTGGAATGAACTTGAGTGGCCTAATGGGCAAATTGCATGAATTCTTTGTTATGCATTATTATATAAAAAAGAATTTGCAATCAAGACCTCGGGCAGAGCAGCATATTAACTTTTTAATATCCGTTTCACCTGCCTACTGTAATAATTTAGCTTCCACTATTTGTAGCATGAAGAAATAGGGGCTTGTAGCCAGAAATTAGGCTAGGTCATTGCAAATCATACTAAAAAATAATACAACATGAATAGTCCAGTTGTGTTCTGAAATTAACAGCACTGCACCATATTAAATTAATATGCAAGAGAGCTGGAAGCCAGATATCAAATCAAACATTGATTGAGTGACTTTTCAATATTGCATGAACTGACTGAGCTGTGCTGAACCAGCACATTTCTCACTTATCAATAATTCACTCCAGCAACCTTGTGGAATCTGTCAGGGTAACATTCAGTAATGGTCACTCAGACTGCAAAAATAAAACATCAATTCTAAAGGTGGGCAGGTTATAAAACCTGTGAGTGTAGGTGTAGCTTTCAGAGCAGGAGGTCGCAAGGAGTTAATAACATTCGTTTGCAGACTGTGTTTCCTAATATCCATTAAAGTCCTTTGATATGATACAGAAAACCCCAAATCAGACGCTTTCCCCAATATAAAAATAATAAAAAATGCTCAAGACACAGTATTAGTATAAAGGTTATAGTAGGTTAAATAATTCTCCTCGGTGTGAAAGCTTTCGGAATAATAATGACAAGACTATAGGCCAGAGTTGAGCATGAAGTGCTTCAGTTCCAGATTGTTTTATCCATCTGCGTGTGACCTGCAGATCTCACAAAGCGTCATGCTATCTGATCTGTAGAAATCCTTTTATTCGTTCTATTTGATCTTGTTAGCTTTCTGCCTATCCATCCTACTGAGCTTCAGTTCATTGTGTCCTCAGCCACACTATATGCTGTATATTATCAACCCTCAAATTAGCAAACAAGCTGGGAGTCTATTGGGTTAGAAATATAAACAGCAATACACACAGGTCGGTTTTAGAGCCGGTTGTTAAGCTGACTATCTTGTGGGCGTGTTTTCTAGGCATCCCATTAGTATTCAGGGTTAGAAACTCAGGTTGCACATATATGACGCAGGACTACCATGACAACCCAAAATGTATTACTTCTGCAAAGTCGAATTGCTTTTTTTAAATGAAAGAAAATAATAGGCATTGCTCAATACAGGATGACTGAAGCATATCCTTATACTGCTGCTCTCTTGTAATTTTAACTAAGCTGTAAAACACTGTACTTGCATGCTAATTACAAATAGATCTGTGAATTGTAATCTTCTTTAATTCAAGACCAGGTGCTTATGGTTCTTTGGAGGTAAATTCTATTCACACACGCAAGCAAAAAACACAAAGACTGAACAGGAATTGATAAAGACTTCTCATCCACGCTGCAAAAAACACAAAGACAACAGGAATTATAAAGACTTCTCATCCATGTTAGCAAAAAACACAAAGACAACAGGAATTGATAAAGACTTCTCATCCATGTTTGCAAAAAACACAAAGACTGAACAGGAATTGATAAAGACTTCTCATCCACGTTCCAAAAAGCACAAAGACAACAGGAATGCAATAGTTGTGTGTGTGTGTGTGTGTGTTTTTGTTGAAGACATTGATGAATTTCGAATTTGTTATTGGAAGATGACCGTATGGCTAAAAAAAAAGTATGTACTAAGCATGCAGATCTGTATGTGGCCCTTCCCTAATCTTCAACAGAAGTGTGTGCATACTCAATGTCCTGATATGTATTGTCCACTGTTATTGATTTGTGTCGCTGTCACCTTTTCATCCCTCAAATTGCTATGTTCTCATGCAGCATCAGAGAATGTGTGGGGAGGTTCTCATGCTGTGATAATACCGCATGAGAACCACATCCAATAGAGTGAGCTCAGGACTTGCATGGACAAGAATAGCCTCATATTGATTGTATTGTATTGTGTTGTGTGTGGCTGCAAGTCTTACTAGAAAAGGGTTCTGAAAATCAATCATCTAACAGTGCATGTGACTCTCCTAAGATTATACACATGCCAGGAGAGTCCTGCTTAGGTAAAGGACGCTGGTGTTTAGACCACAGTGTCTCAATACACCCCCCTCCAGCCCTGTGTTCCAGTACCAGCTAGACAGTAGATGAAGGAATTCTTCTTCCTTACTTTCTGTGGCCTCAACCTATCTGCTTCCTGTGCCAGTGGGGAGTGATTGTTTCGTTGATTGTGACCTTGGTGTTTTGTTGTGCTGTTGCGTACATCATGGCATGACAGCATGAGTGATGTCATATTACAGAATCATGCATCATCCAATGGCAGCTGCTTAACCCTCTGATTGCACTGTAGAAATAGGCCTTGCGGAACACAGCTGCTGTTTGGAGTCATGGCTAATGGTTCAAGCTGCTTCCCTCTGGATCTGCTGCTAACACGTGTCTAACATACTGCGTTCTGCTGGGCACACCTCCAGTACAGTGATGTTCAGCATCCTGCGTGATCACATCCCCTCAACATGTGTCTCTACATTCATTCTTAATTGACGTGTATTGTATCTGCCATTACTAGAGCTGCATAGACTTGTTTGCGTTCATCCTGTGAACAGGCATGAGTTTTAACCTCAAACGCTTGATATATCGTTTGCAACCGGCTCTTTGAGCTCAAGTTAAAAAACAGACCAAAAAAAAAAACAGACAAAAAAGGAATTGATTCAGCATCTCTGGCTCAACACTGGTAACTTTTCTCACTGTATACCACACACACAATTGCTCAATATAACTTCTCATCTGAATATGACATTGCTGAAGCAAACAGGGGAATTTAAGTAACAATCGAGTGATTGGCGCACCACAAAAGTCACTTACTGTTTACACTTTGTAAGGGATAATAAAAAAGACAGTAGAAATAATTGTACACACTTATTTTACTACTCAATGAAAAAAAAACACTGCTCCTGTTGATTCCTGTCTCTGTTGAAACAAGCTGGTTACCATGGCAACAAACTCGAAAGCATCTCAAACTTCCAGAATGTAGACAAACCGAGGACACAGAGAAAAAACATGGTGAAGCTCCACAGTTTATAGAACTTCACATTTGAATTCAAACTGCAAGCTCCATCTGAGGTTTATTCACGAACCATAATGCTGCCAAACGGGCTTGTTGGAGGCTCTTCCAATTTCACTTGTATATATCTGCTGCAGCTCTCTTAGACAATGAGAATAACCCATCTCCTGATTTCTATTTAATTAAACACCTCTTGTTAGGTGCATATGGGTTCCACTGCATTACATATAGATATAGAAGAGTTCCCTGTCTGTACTGGGTACAGAGTATCGTCATGCCATCTTCTCTTCTGTAGTTTATGCAAAGTTACATGTATTTTACCTGACAAATAGCACTTGGAACTGGCTTCAGATCAACAAAGGACTTTGAAATGAGGGTTTCCGGGGCTTCAGGTACATTTGCCTGCAGTTTCCTGTGTTAAAAGGTAAATAAGCCCTGGGCATTTGAAATCTCTGCTTTCAAGGATATTTGGAAAAGGCTAACTGTGAGGGCTGTGCCAGACACCAGTTTGAATTTATTGAGCCATATCTTTCTGGGTATTAACGTAAGATTTCTTGCCAGTTAAGCCTATTATTTCCCAGCCAGGTCTTCTGTTTTGAGGGCAAATCGGAGGTTTAAAAAATCACAGAGGACATCATTAAAGTCACGATTGAGATTCTTTTTTTATGTAACTAGAATCTATATTCCAAGTGTGAAGTACAATTTGCAAAATCGGAGATCCTTAATTATAGACCTTATTCAAAAGGGAACTTCAAATGGAGGGATAGCATTCGTTGTTATCTGCTGAGTTGTGGGGGTCACCTTACGGACTGTGAGCTTGATTTAATAATTATGGTAATCATCATAATTACAAGAAGGTTCATTAAGAAGGTTCATTAGCTGTGTTAATCTGCTGTATTTGTTGCCATCCACCCTGAAGGAACGAAGGACTGGTTTACATAGCCTCCTATCTACAAACTGCATTGCAATATAATATTAAAGCAATGGGAAGCTATAAACGGTGTGAAATCCACTGGCATACCTACAAAGAACATTAGCAGGATTCATTAAGTTACATAAACAATAGGCATAGACCAACACATGGATGTGTCAATTCCTGAGTGCATACAGTATATAATGACACCTCCAAGAAAGACTGCATGTTGTTATGAGTGTACAGACACATATATATGTGTCTGTACACAGCCAAAGCACTTACCAGCAAGATAATGCTTGTTTAATATGGTATGGCTGTAAGTTGGAAATGAGAAATGAGGTCTGTAAATCTTAATGTAGATATGAGAGGAGGAGGGTTGTGGTGGAAGCCCATAGGGAAAAACTTGGTCATTGTCCAATGAGGGATTACTATACATGTGCCAATAAACAATCATGATTTAAAGAAAACTTTTGGCTACTTCCATATAGTGCAACTCTTCCTGTCCCCTTAATAGGCAAGCATACACACTTACATGTGTAGGTTGTGACAGTTATATCAGGCAACTCAAAGGCATGAGATATGGCCTACTTCTCATATATGTTTCAAAGAAACGTCAATAAGACAAGGGATACAAATGTGTGGCCGAGGGTGTACTGTTCAGTGCCAGCAGTCAAGAATCTAGCTAATCCTGTTAATATTGCTACCGAAGGGTGATTTCATGCGCTATCACTATCTACTAATTACACAGTGAAATTCTAAGCTTTTGAAACACCCATACTGGACATGCCAACAAGTCTTACCATATGAGCTAGCATTCTTAAAATCACCAGAAAGGGAAAACAATGTATTGGTTGTGCCACCAAAGCAAAAATACTTTTGGGGAATGTAAACAAACTGCCAGCTTTGAGAGAGAGCAGAATGCACAGACGACTAAACTATGGACAAATGTAGAAAATATATGTCTGGTGAGTATTGCATGCAAGTCTCAGCATTTGGTTAATTGTGTTCAGTGCTTAGAATGGAGCTGAATCCTGGAACTGAATAAAGCGAGGCCATGCCAGTGGAGACACTCTGTGTGCAACTTCGAATGATACTGCAGCAGCCTTTGCAACTTGAAATGAAAGAGTGTAGTTCAGAGGTAGGACACTACCCATTAATGAAGCATTGGTAGATAAACCCTAAAAAATCAATATGTTGTGTCTTTAATGATTATGCTGGCATATGGACACTTCAAGATGACAGCCTGACTGCTAAATTATAGCCAAGCCATGGGATGATGAAAAGCTTGTTTGCAAGGGTTTGCTGAAGCCAGTGCTGGGATTGCAAATGACAGATTGTGGAATAAAAAATAATACATTGAAGTCAATAGGAGAAAATTTATTTAATAAGATTTCCTAGGGGTACCGAATCGGCCAAAAAATGAAATGCCAGATAAAGAAAAAAAACCTGGTTGTATGGTCTTAAGAACCTGTGATATCTGCAGATGAAGAAACCACCACATGTAATCTGGACATCTTACTATGCCTTTAGTTGAGTAAGTATAAATGATAGTGCTTTCATTTCGTTCATTGTGAAAGTCTTTAATGGTGTAACTGTCTTTGAAAATGTGCTGTGCTTGTTATTTATGCTTACAGTTGCCACAACTAAGACAGATTTATCAATTATGAATTTATATTGTGATCTCGATTTAACAGTTTGAAATGTCAAGATCCTGAGGAATTATCTTGTGATCTTATTATTTTTGCTGTCCATACTGAGCTAATCTTGCCAGTAATAACTGCATTTAAAATACCAAGGTTTGCTGATTTGTATTGACTACTAGCTCTACTGTGAAATTAGTATATATAAATAGAAGTCTTGCAGGAAACATTATTGAACATAGCGTTCAATATGAAAATGTTTTATTTCCAAAGCCTGCCAACCAAGCCCTGCATCAAGCTAATTAAAACACATTGGGACCGGAATGAATACAAAATGTTAAAGGCTGCAAATGCCAATATGCCAATGTTTGTAATTAATTAAAGTATGAAGGGGCATCTGTTCTGACTTCTTCAGAAAGCATGGCCAGTATAAACAGTAACAGCAAGTTGCTGCAGCTCATAAAAAGGGCCCAACCTTTCACTGCAATAAAAAAAGCAGTGTGTTTGCATGGTTTAATATGTCAGGTTATACAACACAGACATACACTAGCTTTTCATACATGCTGAGTAACAAGCAGATAATAACACTGCTTGCCATTTTTTGCTGCAGAAACAACACCCACACAGTGAATGCCTCACTGCAATTCATATATAATGCTTCCAAACACAGCAAACCTTTTATGACATTACATGTTAACTGATGCAGGGTTTGCATGCATTAATCACACCCCAGCCTTGTTGAAATAAGCACTTTTGTGTTGTGTCAAGCTGGGAGTCAGTTTTGGCTTCTCTGTAATTCTCTTGCATGTGCAGTGCTGCTTTGCATAAATCCTTTAAGGCATGATGTAATAATTAGCACTGCCTCAACCAGAGGCATCAGGTAGCTGATAATGTTATTATTCTGTCAGTGTCTGTGACAGAAAGATCCCTGTCGCTGGTTCTTGTGTGGATGTGTGCAGCTGGGACGCATAACAGGAGATGCGTTGCTAGGCAACCAATTGAGCAGTTAGGTTCGTCCGGCGCTGACCTGATCAGGAGGTCCGGATTGGCTAGGGGGCGTGCCCGAGGAGGCTGTGCAGAGCTGATCAGGTCTGGATTGGCTGGGGGGCGTGCCCGGGGAGGCTGTGCAGAGCTGATCAGGTCTGGATTGGCTGGGGGGCGTGCCCGGGGAGGCTGTGCAGAGCTGATCAGGTCTGGATTGGCTGGGGGGCGTGCCCGAGGAGGCTATGCAGAGCTGATCAGGAGGTCTGGATTGGCTGGGGGGCGTGCCCGGGGAGGCTGTGCAGAGCTGATCAGTAGGTCTGGATTGGCTGGGGGGCGTGCCCGGGGAGGCTGTGCAGATCTGATCGGGAGATCTGGATTGGCTGGGGGGCGTGCCCGGGGAGGCTGTGCAGATCTGATCGGGAGGTCTGGATTGGCTGGGGGGCGTGCCCGGGGAGGCTATGCAGAGCTGATCAGGAGGTCTGAATTGGCTGGGGGCGTGCCCAGGGAGGCTGTGCAGAGCTGATCAGGAGGTCTGAATTGGCTGGGGGTCATGCCCAGAGAGTCTGTGCAGATCTAATGTCACTAAAGGCTCATATTTTCTTATAATGCTCAATATGCTGCAAACGGCAACTATCCCCAGCACTTACTTACCAGCAACAACAATATAATTAGCAAACCTGCACCGCAGGCAATATATGATTCCTCTCATATACAGTAATCTGGTATACTACAGAAGTATATAAAGCCAGGACAAAAAGAAAGAAATAAAAAAGCACAATATAAAAAATACACTGCAGTGCTCCACCTTTGTAATTGCTCCATCAGTTTGAAAAGCCAACCTCTTTCAATTTACAACCAATTAATCAAATTAATAAATCAATGGTAGTTTGCTGCACCAATCTATCTGTTTACTAATGCGTGGCAACAGAGTGAAAGCTGGCTTTGATTAACAGCACCTCTTTGTTGGGAATGTGCTGTTAGATGAACAGGATTACTCTCAAGTAAATTAATCTTGGATGGTTACGGTTTGCCTGCTGTTTATCAGGATTAATATTAGTTCATTATTTCAGCTGCCAAGATGTGAGGGAGCATGTTTTAATATGGAGCTTCTTATTTAAAAGCTGCTGCAACACTATGACTCACCTCCTACTGTATTTTGGACTGCGTTATGCACACAGCATTGTGCAGTGAAAGGGATAATGCAATGCTGCAGCTCTGAACACAACTACAGCTACAAGGTCAGGGGTGTGACCAGAACAGCAAGCATGTGCAAAGCACTGAGCAGCAACAGCAGCAGCAGCAGCAGCAGCACATTGTCACAGATTCAGAATTAGCCAGCGTCAGGTGGCAGGCACAACAGAGGAACAACAAAATCACATGGCTGTGACAGACCATATTTGGCCCAACACATCCGTATGAGTTCATCCCAATAAGGAAGATGCATCATCTCTTGCAGAAGTCATCTTTTTTTTCATAAACTTTAGCTTGTGTGGAAGTTTTTAACCTTTCAGAAATTCAAGTACAGGATGGTGTTTTGCTGTTCTGTGTGATGGCACAGTATCTTGCAATGCCTGTATTTTAAATGCATGTATATCAACTTGACCATCCTGCTATGCTAAGTAATATTCCACATCCCACTGTTTTCAATGTGCAGGAGGAGTGCAAATACAAGGTCAGCTGTTACATTTCAGTAAGATCAGTAAGTGTGTGGCAAATGGGGGCCACTTGTTAGGAAGTCTTCATAACAAGGACTCTGTAAACTGCTGCAATACCCTGACTGTGTGAGCCGCTGAGGAGACCAGCAGATCACATCAACTCCTT
Organism: Acipenser oxyrinchus oxyrinchus; assembly: GCA_030684275.1. Lineage (NCBI taxonomy): Eukaryota > Metazoa > Chordata > Actinopteri > Acipenseriformes > Acipenseridae > Acipenser > Acipenser oxyrinchus. Next base: position 54,419,745 of record CM060256.1, on the reverse strand, counting down.
TTCTCTGTTCATTTTGATGTGGCTCCATTTGGAACTGTTAAGTTCATGTTCAGAAAAATAGACTGTTGACAGATGTGTTGTTTCAAAGGTTACAGAAACGCTACCTTAATCCATCAGTTTCATTAATGTTCCTAGAAATAAATCTCCTCAATTCATTACACACCTGTGTCCACAATGCCACCTGTGTTGCCTGAGAAACACACAAAAAAAAACATTTTGTATTCATATTTCTCAACAATAACCAGAACATAATAAACAACCTACAAATTGATTATACAGTTACAAAAAAAGCAAAATAATCAAATATATAAATAATACCCCCACAACAAAAACCCTCACCAAAAGGAATATTGCACAACATATAAAGTGGCATGACAAAAACACTCTACTCCTATGAAGCAGTGGATAGCTACATCAGGTAAATCTTCGACAAGTACCATAAGACCTGCAATGCCAGCAGCGCAGTACATGCATCATCATTCCATCTAGTATGGACAGCGCCTCTGTTCACACAATGCCTCTGTACACAGGCTGCTGCTGCTTCGTTAGCTCCTGGAGTACTGCCAGGGTATTCCTACGTACAGGAGTGAACCCCCTCTCAAATGAGTCAGGAAAGCCTTTTTAAAAATACATTAACGGCAGATGCATTTACAGACATGATGTACAAATCAGACGAAGCAGATGACACATCCAAATCCAATTAGAAGGGTTTGGCTTAACATGGCACATCCTGAACTCAAGCTTGTGTAAAAGAAAAAGAAAGAAAGAAATTCAAGAAGAGAAAAAAGAAGGAACCAGTGTAGTGGTCTTTAAGCAAATGTAACTTCTTAAACACCAATGCTAAGTATGGTCTGTACACAATAACAGCCCCTGCAGTTACATGTTGATAGTTATTGGACTGCACAAGAAAATAGCTTGACAGGACAAAAGCCTTTCCTGACTGCAAATTCTTATCAAAGTACCACGACAGTGTTTATTGAAAGACCGAACACTGTATAAGAAAAAAACACAGAAGAAAGGATTTTAGATGGAGAGATGGTGCGAGTGAAAATAGTCTGCAGAGACATAGATGAATTGTGTAAAAGTGTGTTAAGTACACATATTGACATACATTCAGGGAGAGTTGAGCTGTGCTATAGAACATGAAGACATTGCAGAGGAATGGCTTGGACTGTGCTGTGCACTAAGCCTCTAAGTATATTCTAGAATCCTGATACTTCCCAGACTTCAATGCTTGGGTTGCAACTGATAAATGAGGCACCATCGCAGGGGTATTATATCAGGATTGAGTTGATAACCCTCAATGAAAAGGTAAGAAATGGAATGTCTATTCAAGCAATGTACTACAGTTTCTCTTGGGGGGGGGGGTCTTCATTCAAAATGTATTTTTTTCTAAACGTATTGTATCATAAAGCACATAGTGAAGAACATCTCCCAACTTTAATGGAAGGTATGCATAGTCTACTATAGTTTTTTGTGTTGTTTTGCATTACAGACTTAATGCAGTTTACGTTTTCTAGCCTGTTAAAGATTTATAAATGTCACTGACTGAAGCAGTACTGTACTTAACTGATCCAATGTATCGTACTTTCACTGCAGTAGGATTTTTAAGGCTGACCTGGATTTTGTTTCTCTGCTTTGTTATGAATTTATTGGAAACTATGTATGCAGCGCTGAAGTTTTAAAGAAAGAAACAAAAAAGATAAGATATTGAACTATGTGATGAATATGTACATTATTAATGCAAATCTTGTTGTGCAAGCTGCGGCAAAGAGATTATTCACCAGTGTTTGAAGTGTTTACTGATTTAGGCTATGTTGAGTAATTGGAGAGCAAGGGGACACATTCTGTACATTTTTAATGCAATTGTTTTAATCAATATTAGACCCGACGTTGCAGAGTCAAATTGATTAAAAATCATTTTGATTTATAGTCATCAGATTTCATAAATCCCAAACTGGGTGTGAATCAGCAGCTTTTGGTACTGGTGGTATAAACAAGAAGCCAGGGAACAGTTTATGAAAAAGAACGATTAGGAATGAAATAGCACTTCAAAGGACAACTTTATTTAAAGAACCACTTGACAAAGTTTGAAAGGATTGAACTGTTAGTGAGACTTTTAAACTCAGTCATTCATCTACTCTGACAACTCTTTTCAATTCAGAAAAATAGCAACTGGATTTACATCAATAACCACTGCATTACAATTACCAGCAGGTGCACTATTCAAAACTAAAACAAAATAATAATAGGAATCTGCCATTAAATATTGAATGATTGTCACAGCAATAAGAGTGTTTAAGAGCTGAGCTATACAGGCCAGCAGTTGAGCCCATGGGCCTGGCCTCAGTTTACACCGTCTGTTTCCCCAAAGAGGCTTTAGCAGTGATGAAACATGACAGCTCCATTCTGAATGCAAAGCACTTTTAGATACATTGTATTCAGCTATTCTCAAACTTCACAATGCAGGTGCAGCCAGATTTCTTCTTGTAAAGCATTCAAACTGAGGGGTTTTCTTCCAAGGATGTCTCTCTGTGACAGGCAAGTATGTCAGCATCAAGAAGAAAATCAATTTAGAGCTAAAAAAACACGAAAACTAAGTTTATGAATTCATCATTTGTCAATTTTAAATAAAAACAACATAATAACATAATTAAAGGCCATTCAGGCTGATCAAGGCTCTAATTTAAAAGCACAGAATTTAGACTATAAAACAAAACAAATATAGTCTTAAAATGCATCAACTCAACATGTGAATTGCTAATTTGTCATATTTAGCCTTGCATGGTTAAATATGTATCTTGGCATCGTGCTCGCATAACAATATCTACAGGTCTTCCCTGAATACTGCCGGAATGCTACTGGGAAATGTTTTCCTATGCATTCTTCATGGTTTTTACCACACAACAATGTCAGATTGCATGCAACAGTAGAGCTAAAGGGCACAGGATGCCAGATACATGCAGTACAGCAGCCAGAACGTGTGCAAAGCTGTAACACGTACAGACCATCAGAACATATGCAAAGCTGTAACATGTACAGACCAGACCAGCACAGCAGAACATGTGCAAAGCTGTAACATGTATAGACCAGACCAGCACAGCAGAACATGTGCAAAGCTGTAACACGTACATACCAGACCAGCACAGCAGAACATGTGTAAAGCTGTAACATGTACAGACCAGACCAGCACACATTCCTTATATTTGTAATTTCAATTGCAACCAGATATCTAGTGCACCTACAGGTCAAATAATGAGAATTGTCTGGACAATACAGGCTGGTCCATCTGTGGGTTTAAATGTTGTACAGTGAAATTGGGTGCTCGAATAACTCTTATAGACTCTTAACTTTAGAGGGGCTGGGATTTCAAATTCTATTTATTTTAACCAGCGGGTAGAACCAACTGAAGACAACTTCTTATGTACACAGGTAACCTGGGGAATAGGAAGAGGAATTGTTTTGGAGAATTACACTGGGCTCCATAATTGTATTGATCTTGACTGGGATGTATCCATGACTTGTGTTAACAACCCTGCTGCAATGTAGACAGGACCTCGCTATAATGTCTCATCCTACAGCACAGTGGCTGCTAGCACCATGCTGACTGAGCTCCGGCTCACAGTGAAGAGTACTCCCTGCAGAGCCAGCAACACAACTCTCTGCAGCACCTTATCTTCCACGGAAGCCTCCGTCCAAGCACTAGCTCAGCTCAGGAATGACACTACAGAAATTAAAACTACACAGAGATTGTTAAACCAGGAGATTGTTAAGCCTCAGGAGACAAATGCACTGAACGGCAATGCAATGCACACTCCAGATTCTACGATAAATGCAACATTTTACAGTATGTGTCCTGTGTAATAATGATTGATTACAAATTGCCAATGCTAGGATGAGAAAAAAATCAAAAAAGAAATGTTATTGTGTGCAGCTTCCCTAGGATTTCTGATCAAACATTTCTCAAAGCGCAGTGCAGCTGCTTAATTACTATCTTGTAGACAGGTTCCATTTTTAATACATGCTCCACCTGATGTGGTTTCAGTGTCTGTGACACAGCTGAGGGAGTTCCTTAAGAGTAATGAGTATGATCAGCAGAAGTGTTGAATTGTTGGCAGACAAAAAATAAACCAATACCAAAATCTTAATTACATAATGCACAGGTTTCGAGTTTCCAGCACACAACCACAGGCACCCTAGCAGTAATAGGAGTGGACTGGGGTGTTGATGAACTGCTGTGCTAAATAATTTGTGTCCAAAGGAAGGATATCCTGAGGTAGGTGTATTGTGGTTGGAACTGAACCCTTCATTAGGTTAATAACTAGACTAGCAGTCCTGTTGCATGCTTGGGTGAAGACTCATCTATGACACAAGGCTTTGGTTGTATGTGTAAAATTGGATTTTATTTGTGCAGCAAACCAGTAGGAAGGTTGAAAACCATGAATTGCCTTCAGCACATTATTCCACGATTCTTGTTGGATTTTAGATAGTGACCATGTTTCTAACCGTTGCTGGTAACCTGCCATGCCTGTTGACATCGCTCTTGATAATCAGTGCTATTGCTACTGTATAGTAAAGGTTTCTAAAAGTATCTTCATTTACAGATCACTTTCATGACGAAAATTTCTGTAGGAGAAATCTCCCAGAAGGAAGCCATGCTTTTAGTGGTTTATCACTGTCCTTCAGTGCCTGAAGATGCCTTGACATAGAATCAATGCCAGCAGTCCAACAGCCTTCCAGAGTCTGGGTTGTTTCTTTTAAAATGTTTCCTGTTCAGGTGATCTCATGTTGTTTTCTGGGGTTTGTTGTGTCTGGGCTCTGTGGCAGCCAATGCAGTCAGTGTAATGAGGTCCTACAGTATGCACGGCTAATTAAGATAAGGGGAAATCCCAAACACAATGTAATTCTAAAGGGTATCCTCCAAAGCATAATTCTAATTTACATTTCAACTAACCCCGTCTCTTTATTGAAATGCAGCCCTGCAGTAAGAGTAAAGTAAACGTGACTAATCATGAGGTTACCTCTATCGCTTAACTATTGGTCTCTGCACTTGGATAATTAACTCTTGTGCCTTTGCCAATTAACTGGCATTTATCACAAAACCATCCTAATCAAATAAACTACTCTTGGTTTCATTTGGATGTTCTACCTTTCCTCCGAGTGACACATGTGCTTTGATTTGCTTTTGAAATGCAACACTTTGCATGGCCTTTTTTCATCTTTTGCTCCAGCTTCTTGCAACAAAGCATGATTTTTGATTATAAGCAATTGAATGTCCTTAATGTTTTCAATATGATTCCATAAAGCAATTCAAAAATGTAATTTCATTTTGTAATCCTTAAAGTACAGTACATGTCTGTTTACCCTTGTGGTTAAATATATCTGTAAGCCTAATGAACAATGAAAAGGGCCCCTGAGCCTGCCATGCTTCACATTGCTTTATTGTCGAGAAGATAGACACAATGCTGGCAGTGCAGTGGGTTGCATTGTTTCCATGAGCCTGAAGGTTACAAGTTCAAACCACAGTGCATCCCACCATTCTGCCCTCTTGTGAGGTGTGTGTGGAGGCACTGGGCTGTCAACAATGTGTTTGATGAAACCACATGTTAAAAGCTGAATGTAAAGACAATACATCCATATGTTTTCTTTTTTTCCTGAGTGGTTGTTTTTAATTTGTTACACGTTACAGTTGTAGAGAAGGTCAGTGAGAATGAGGCATCCAGTCAACTCTGTTTATAATATTCGAGTAAATGAGTGTGTTTTCTATGGGGTAGTAAACAAGAGGTGTGTATTACACAAGGGATGTAGCCCTGAGCTTTGCATTACATACAGAGTGCGACTCATATATCAGCTGGAGAGAACTTCTGTACATGGTATTGTTGGGTTAAAAAAGGGAGTATAAAACAGATGAGATCATTGTAATAGACCATGCAGAAAACATGGTAAGGTACAAGTGAAAAGAAAAACACATGTTAACAAAGAGTGAGTAATGAAGACTCCCGGACACTGCGGAAAATAAGAGGATTCATTTCAATGAGCTTTCCTCTGGCTAAACAGAGTTACAGCTAGGGCTAGGGCTAGGGTTAGGGTTATAGATAGATAGATAGATAGATTGATAGATAGATAGATAGATAGATAGAGGGGACATGGGAGCCAGTGGTTAGCAGCATTGGTAGCTGTAGATTTATGTACGTTTCTAAGACACGGCACATATCAAAGGCTTACTTGTAAGACGCTGCAGTCATTCATCAGGCTTCAGTACCCAGACAGGCAGCAGATCATTATCCTGGACTGGTCACAATATATTAGTTTTATGACTAAACAACAACACACTAGGCCAGGTGGGGATTTCCTAAACCAGTAGGGTGGGTCCCAAATCTCCTCAGGTGTGACAGAATGTCATTTAGCATGGCAGGCAGACATTTACATTTTAAATTAGGGTAGGACCCACATGCCCGGAGGTCTGGCAGGCAATTTAATTTAGCATAGCATGCATGCATTTCCATTTGATTTCTTCTTATTTTCAGTCTCACCCTGGCTACGGAGGGAAAGCTTGCAATGTTGATATAAATAACAGATTCCTTTGTCTCTGCACCTCAGGTCTATTCATTTTATTGTGGAATCTTCCTTAAGCAAACAATTCAAACAATCCTTTACTGGAGTGCTTATGATGTATGTTCCAATATGCAAGAAACCTGATGACCATGTGAACTTATCAAGCATATGGCCTTTTACCATCATTGGAGGGAAGACTTTTCAATCAGATTGCTCTGAATTGATTAAAACTCTCTCCCTCGAGGAAAATAGCCAGTGCATTAAAGCAGCAAAATAGCCCACTACACCGAGACCCAAAGCACTTACTTATAACAAATTTATCATATGGAAGCTTTTTAACTGGAGTCATTTTCTCCCTAGGAATCACTCATTTTTCATTTGTTGACACTGAATTTAATACACAGAGCTTCCTTAAAGCTACAATGACTTTAAAAAAATATAGCATTGATTGGAAAATGGTATTGAAAATGTTATAGAACAACAACTATTTTAAAGAAGCTCATTTTAATTGTGGTTAACACACTTACTGTATGCGTGTGTTTCTTTGTGTTTATGAGCTATGACACTATTGTCATACAGTAGCTATTCTGAGACTACATTACTGCAGATAGACTTTCACACGGTGATAAGTGAGACCATTCTAGATCTCTTATGAATAAAATTAGCATTAAAGGTATAAGTTTCAGGGCTGAGTAAAGCATGTGAAATAGTGCCTCAAAATGATTGATCAGGTTTGTTGTTTTAAGTGGATTTATTTCTTGTCCAATAGTTAGGTTCAAAGTCGTTAATTCAGCAGCCATCATTTACGTTTACGGCACTGCTTGGTTTAACGATGGTGCTGACAATATAACTGTTTTATGAGATTGTCATTATTAGATCAGGTCCTTTCCATAAGTAGCCACCATACTGTAGTTGAGAAGCTTTATTTAAACACATATTTGGTATAATGGCCAAAACCAGAATGGGCCTATGAATAAGAACAGTGATACTAGTGGAAACAGCTGTTCAAATGAAACTCAGAACTGAGAGCAGCTTACAGGGGAGCACAGCCTGCAAGGAACCCAGTAGCATTCCTTTCTAGATCACTGCTGTATCTGATAGCATTCCTTTCCAGAGCACTGCTGTATCCTGGGTCATTCCTTTCTAGATCACCGCTGTATCCTGTATCTCCTTTCTAGATCACTGCTGTATCATGTCTCTCATTTATAGATCACTGCTATGCCCAATGTCATTCTGTTCTGGATCACTGCTGTATCCTGTGTCATTCCTTTCTAGATCACTGCGGTATCCTGCATCTCCTTTCTAGATCACTGCTGTGCCTGATATCATTCATTTCTAGATCACTGCTGTGCCCAATGTCATTCCTTTCTAGATCACTGCTGTATCTGATAGCATTCCTTTCTAGATCACTGCTGGTGTTCTGTATGTAGTCTAATACGTTGAGACAAATAAGTTGGGATAAAACCACATTTTCCCATTGTATTGAACGGATGGTCACATGTGACATATCACATACTAACAATGAGAATGCAAGAATGCAAATAATGGCTTATTCAGACTAGGGATGAATACCAATGTGTTTTTCTCAGAAGCAATATTTTGTATTATTATTTTACTTTTTATATTCAATTAGGCAGCTAACATGAAAATAATTTTACTTTGCACATGTTTTTGGTTGTCAGATGAACAGAATCACTTAATTTTCGAATGCACTTTGTTTGACATAGCAATTAGTGCCATTTGAGTTTCTTATTCATGCATTTTAAATGAATATGTATTTGCCTAATGGTTGTTTTGTCTTTATTTAGATTTACGTTCACTGTTTCAATTGCCTTCTCCTATTGTATGTATAAATGACAATCATAAGATTACTGTATGTATTATTGTAAAATAGACAGCTTGTTTGTGTTGTGTTTTTTTTTAAATAAAACTACACTCTGATGAGTTGTTTTGGGTTGCATTATCAAAACAAATTTAAATATGACCTGTTCTTAATGAACCATTATGATAATCAGATCAACTAGGTATGATCCAGCTAAGAACAACTATAACATAGCTTATGTATGTGCACACTTGTTTAAAGTCACTTTGAACAGCAGTTGCTACAGGTGTGCTTTAAGTGTGTGTGTGAAAATTATATATTTAAACAAAGTAATTCTAAACAGAGTAATTCTAAACGAGTTTAGAAAAGCAATATATCAGAAGTTGCTCTATAACTCCACTGTTTTCAATGAGATGTGAGATATACAAGGACATTACTATTATTATTTGTTTATTTAGCAGACGCCTTTATCCAAGGCGACTTACAGAGTAGGGTGTGTGAACTCTGCATCAGCTGCAGAGTCACTTACAATTACATCTCACCCGAAAGACGGAGCACAAGGAGGTTAAGTGACTTGCTCAGGGGCACACAATGAGTCAGTGACTGAGGTGGGATTTGAACCGGGGACCTCCTGGTTACAAACCCTTTTCTTTAACCACTGGACCACACAGCCTCCTTATGCAGTATCACAGACATGCAGTATCACAGACTAAATGTGATGTCCTGCCTGCTCTAGTCGTGTGAATATTAAACAGATGTGTGTATCCTGGTTTCCTGGCTAAGTTCCAGTGCATGTTGAAATGTCCCCTGCCCTGGGATGACTTCCCTACCTCAATCACCATAAATCTATGGAAGCAGCACCTTGCATCTCAGAGGACCGATCCTGTATACATAACTTCAAATGAATTATTAATGGTCACTGAGGCGTCTAGCCCCCGTGATCCACTGGCTGCGTGCTTGGCTTAAGCAATAATGAAATATCTAGTGCTGTGTACATTTAATTTGAGCACAGGTGGGTGATTAAGTACCGAGCTGCGCAGTCGTGAGTTTCAGAGTCAGTTACCTGTTTGCAGATTAAAGGTACAGTATACTAAGGAGCTTATTGTTGCTATTCAATTTCAATGAATTGGTATGCCTCACTATTTATGTTACATTTCAAGCAGCCACACTGCTGAACCCCTTTAAAGAGCTCATGAGAACCATTCAGAAATCTGGATTGGTGTGGTTAAGAGCTTTTGTATTTGTATGTCATTTTAACCCTCTATGGCAGAGCACCTGTGGTCTGTGAGTAAATGCCAAGTGAACCCTGAAGGCTACATAATACTTTAGCACTGACTTTTTTAATACCTCCCTGTTATTGTGTAAATAAGTCTCTCGTTCAAGAAAGAGTGTGCCTGCATCACAAGTCAAGGAAAGTGCCTGTCTGTGTTGATGGAGCAGGAAGGGAGGTATTTCTTTATCAACTCGAATGAAGACAGACAGTGGTGATTCAAATTAGTGACATTCCTGATACTGATAAATACAGCCAATGCATGTGGAAACTGCTCTCTCCGGTTCTTTCTTTATCATCACATTGCATTTGCAGAGGCTGTATAACTGAAGGTAATCACCCAAAGAATAATACACTCTGAGGAATGTCCCTGAATAAAACTGGGGTCTCCTTAGTGAAGCAGTCTGAAGCAATAAAGAGTGCAATAAAGACCAGCACAGAGCTGCTTGTAAGAGGAACCCACACAATGTCATCCCACCCACGGCAGGATGCATGCTGACATGTGTCTCTGAAAGAAAGAATGTGGGAGGACGTCTAAACAGCTGCTCCACTTTTAGTCTTCCCAGTAGAAAGAGCATATTAATTTGGGATTATTTTACATTTTGGGATTTTACATTGAGGCAGAGTGGACCTGCTGGGTTTTGAAGGGTGCAGGAAGCTAGAAACTCCTATATCCTCTCACGCAGGAGCTAACAGCTCCCTGCAGTGAGGTTTACTATCCAATGTATATTACAGGCTCAACCCTGGATCAGCAGCCATCCTGTAGAGTCTTCATATAGAGTCACAGTGCATGAAGAACCCAATCCACCAACCAGCTCCACAGCTCTGCTTCACCTCCTGTAGAGTCACAGTGCATGAAGAACCCAATCCATCAACCAGCTCCACAGCTCTGCAAGTACCTCACCTCCTGTAGAGTCACAGTGCATGAAGAACCCAAACCACCAACCAGCTCCACAGCTCTGCAAGCTATGCTTCTACAGGCTCTTTGATTTCAAATATGGACAGGCTCCAAAATTATTCCTTTCCCTAACATAAAAACATGCCTTTGTTTTTCAAATATCATGGAGTATCATTGAATTAATGATAATAACTACTACCAGTGAACCCCTTCCTGTCAATGCCAAACATCTACAGTGCACGGTACACAGCCCTTATTCCATGATACAGAACAAGGGTATTCAACAATGGGTTATAAACCTATAAGTACAAACACAATCACTGTACTGTTTGTGTTACTCCCTTTGATCTAATAGTCATTTAATAAACCATGAATAAAACAATAGGTGGGCTTGTTGAAAGCTTTTTTTAAGTTATTTTACACAGGAGCTAAATTAGCTAAATGAGTTCTGCATTGCCACACTAAATGAGTTCTGCATTGCCACACTAAATGAGTTCTGCATTGCCACACTAAATGAGTTCTGCATTGCCACACTAAATGAGTTCTGCATTGCCACACTAATTGAGTTCTGCATTGCCACACTAAATGAGTTCTGCATTGCCACACTAAATGAGTTCTGCATTGCCACACTAAATGAGTTCTGCATTACCACACTAAATGAGTTCTGCATTGCCACACTAAATGAGTTCTGCATTACCACACTAAATGAGTTTTGCATTGCCATACGAGTGCCTGCAGACAGTGCTAGTTGCAAATAGTAACTGTTTAATTGTGTTGCTATCATATAATATCAGCCTTTATTTTTCTATTTAAAAAAAGGAGAGGGGGGGGGGGTTGTAAGAACCAATTAGAGAATATGTGTGACTCAGTCACTTACCACTTTCAAAGCCCACTGCTGCTCCTCTGAACAATAGCAGCTGAACACACTGTGTGCCTCGTCCATATTCATGGATACATTCTAACCTCATTAGGGGAGGCTGATAATGTGGGCTGAATATGCTGGTAAAGACTTGAAGCAGACCAGTTTTAATGAAAACCAATGGCCAAATAATCTTTAATGTTGTATAGTAATACAGGGTTATAGGACAATGGACATGTGTATAATTAAACACATATTACTCATGCACAGAAGCTAGCAGTCATATAACTATATCCAAAGGTTGATCATGAATATATCTGTTCATGACCAGCCTCTATGTATTACATTGTGATTTCCATTGAAAAGAGGGAAAAGGCTGATGAAGAGAATTCCTGAGGCGAGGTGCCTGAGGTGAGTGGTTTTTTAAAGCAGGTGATGTCAGTAGCACCAATATTGAGAATAAAGCACAGTAGAAACTCAATATGGTACGGTTGATGTCATGAGGCAAAACACACTCTGATTGTCTGAAAATACAAACTCACCCTGGAGCAAAGAGTTTTATTGGTTTTTAGTGTATTGGTTTTATAAAAGAAGCCAAAGAAGTCTATAAAATGGATCAAACTAGAAAACTAAAACTAGCATATCACTTGTCCATCCAAAGCAATATTGATCTGGAAGTGACACAATACAGTCATCAGTATGGACAGAATCTGAGTAAGATACAACACAATTAAACCACTAGTTACAACTGTCCCAATTTAATAAGGGCTTTGATTCAAACATTTTAAAAAGATGAATGCAATTATTAGAAGACTCTTTTCATACTCATATAAAGCTCATTTGTCTATGAATGTTCCTAATTGCTACATGATCAAGTTTGAAGAAGCACATCAGGAATTACAGATGAATTCAGGATGACTTTTTAAAATCATAATTAATCAGTACTGTTAGCAAATAACGTGTAATGATGACAAAGTAGTATAGCTTTAGACTTGTCTCTGTATAATAAGCAGTAGATGTGAATAGAAAAGCATTTTCACTCACAGTAATTAATTAAGTACCAAACAGCTCCCGGCTACTAATGTCAATGTTCAATGTCATCATGTTTCAGACTAATTATCACCATTTGTCACAGGAATATTTAAACGTATTTGTGTATGTATTTGTGTATATTTCAACTATGTTTAAATTATTTTCAATGCAGGATGCAAACCCATACAGACTAATGACCTTTGTGTTTTGACAATTAGTATTCATAAATAATGGCTTAGAACTGTCAAGTATTATTTTCAATGCAAACTAATTGTATATTTAAGGGGATGCATTAAATGCTTTCCTAATTATAATGAAATGAAACAGAATTTCATAACTAACATTTCTATCTTTCCACATAATCCCCCTGCAGGCTGCCACACACTTTTCCAGATGGTGTACCCATTAACCGACGGCAGGAAAACACCCTTTCTGTTAGGACTGGATCCATCTTGTGACTGCCTTTTGAAACTATTGAAGCCCCATCTTTGATTAGATTGGTAGTCCCTGATTCACTTTGTGTAAACATTTATATTTCAATTAACATTTTGATTCTGCAGTAGCTTTAATCTCAAAATGCCATTGCTTGATTTTTTTTAAAATGAAAACCACAAAAAGTCAATCACTATGGTTTGTTAAATATCAAACAATTATCAGTGCATTGAACTGTACTTGAGTAATAGACCATATGAATCCATGGAGAAGAGTCTGTGTGACCCAAATCAGAGCCTTAAATATAAATATACATATAAATATACACATGATTACTGAAAGCACACAATGCTGTAATAGGTCTAGTCACAATGTACTAAGAGTACTTATAAATACTCTGTAAAGGCAGAGTGGAGATGCCTGTGCCTTGATCGATGACTTTATTGAAAATCCCTCAAACTTTCCCCTCTGCTGTTCAAGCTCTGTTTGCAGTACGATGAGTCATAATTGCAAAACTGCTTCGATTCCCCCAAGAGTGACAGGCGCTGCCAGCCTGATAAGAGAAGGGGCAGCTTCACTTTCAACACTCCTTCAGACATGTTCTCAGGAGACAGCAAACACCGCAAGCTGGGGGGACACTTACTCTTTGAGAATAGAGCTTTACATCGTTTGTTATCCCAGTGCATGGGAGAATGTTGCTGTGCCCTTCAAGAGCGTTCATACAAAGAGACATCGATGTGGTATGATTCCTGGTTAACACAATCTCTGCTAAAATTACACATGTTCTTTATCGCATAAAGCAGTTAATCCAACCAGTAACTCCTTCTTAACTGTGAGTAAGTGGTTAACATAACTACACACAAAAATGCATGTCTGGATTATTGTGCTAGAGACGAGTTTGTCATTACAAGGTCTTTGTTCAGTTCCCTAAGGTTAAGGTCACTGGTTTGAAGGGCACAGTAAGTCATGCACACTGAAAGTAAGAACCCATTGAAGTGCATGGAAATCCAGTATCCCAAGATACCAGCCCCACTGAAGAGCTGGGATTGCAATCTTACTCATAGTGTTATCATCCAGCATGAACTTGTAATAAGAAGCACCACTAGAGGGTCACAAAGAGACTGGGAAAGATACAACAGTGGATTTTCTTTAACCAACTGCAATGCATGCTTGCATGCTGTTTGTGTTGTGGGCTGGACGCATTACACAATGTAGAAAACCTGCCATTAATAATAACGTAGTGCTGTACTAGCAGTGCTGTATTAGCAGTAGCAGTAGTTTTAATATTTTGAAATACTGGTAGTTGAGCACTACTGAGATCCTAAGACAGTCATGGCATGTATCCCAGTAATCCTCTATGATCTCCAACTGCAGAGCTGAATTTCCCTTGCAAACAATGGCAAATAGCAGAAATGTTCTCTTGACAAGCAACAGGGAGTGGTGGATGAAGACTGGGACTGTTAAGAGATCAGGGACTTGGGGCTTCACACAACATGAAAAACATATCGGGTTTAAAGAAAATGATTATCCGAGAACAGACAATACAGAGATTACAGAGACCCAACATACTGTTCTGGGAGGGAATAGCACAAGGACAGGGCATGTGCAATAATGACAGAAATATAGACACATCTGTGTGTATGTGTGTAAGACCAGGTAGCACTGCTGGCAAACTGTATATAGACCACACTGTAAATAGTGTACAGTGTTTTATGAATCAAGCACTGGGGTCATTGTAGGGATAACCTTGGTGAAAATGATTTGAATGTATACAGATTGCATTATACTTTGTGTGACGCTTTCCCTTTCAAAAACTCTTCCTCAGCCCTCTAATATACAGGAGTATCTTTCCCCGTAGCCCGGCCAGCTGTAACATCCATGTGTCTGCTTTGTTTTATTTTGTTATCCTTCTTCCCATATTTCAAGTGTACTTGCAACCTTCTGAGAGAGAGAGAGAGAGAGAGAGAGAGAGAGAGAGAGAGAGAGAGAGAGAGAGAGAGAGAAGAAAGGGAAAAGAAAGAAAGGAAGAGGGAATGAGATGTGGATATATTGATATGAAATACTGTTATACTAATTATCTTTTCTTTTGATGTTCAAATTTGATTTGCCTTACCATCGAAGTCAAGGAACTTTATTTCTCCTCAAGCTGTCTTGAGTCAGAGAATACAGACAATGATCGCTTCGCATTTAGAGCCTTTCATAGAAGAACAAAAGGTTCTGGTGAGTCATTGAGCAGCATTCTCTTCTGTGGGTCAGGTTCTCTTTTTCAAAAAGGAAAACCCAAGACCTCTCAATATGGTTGGTAAGGTGACAAGGGACACTAAAGCTGTTAAGCTTTTGCTTGAAAAAAGATTTGTAAGCACGTACTGTATAAAATATGCTACAATGACTCATTAGTGGAAAGCTGCGTAGTGTAATATTTCTTATAATGCTTTATTATGTTTGTATACCATTCTGTTAATAGGCCTTGTTATAATCAATTGTCTGTTGTGTTTTATAATATTTTATAACATGTGTGTAAATATGCTATTATTATTATCTTTAACAGTATTACCGAAACAGCTAAATTATCCCTCAAATGTACATGTTATTAGTAACTTAAAAAAAGATATAAGAATACAAATCTGCCCATTTGTTCCAAAGTTCCCTGGCACAGGGACAGGGATGAAATACAATAATTTTACATGCTGAGCCAGCAACTCTGTGTGTGTATATATATATATATATATATATATATATATATATATATATATATATATATATATATATATATATATATATATATATATATATATATATCATATATATAATATATCCATCAATCATGGCACTGAAATGCAGCCTTAATTAAGAGTCCATCGATCATGGGGGCTATGAAATCCTAAGCCTTAATTAAGAGTCTATCGATCATGGGGGCTATGAAATCCTAATTCATAATGCTCACGTATGCTCTAGTTATTTATTGTATTGAATGTATTTATTTCTAAACTGAAAATAACAATACAACTATTAATAAAAAAGATGATCCTTATTTTATAATATATTTGTTATAGTCTGGTTCAGTTTTGTAATCAGGAAAAAGAGTATAGAATACAACTACTTGCTACCCTTGCTTTGAATAATGGGATTTAAATCATGTATTTTATGTAGAAGCTGTGACAATAACACTGCTCTATTTAAAAAAGCAAATTAATTCTTATAAACTCCTAAAGGGAATGCTACTTTTCATAAACAGTTGCACGATCTGGTTCAAATCCCTGAGCTTGGCAGTTTGATGGTATGATTCTAATATGAGAAAACAGCCACCTGAGCAACATCATCACAACAGACACACATTGTATAAAACAAGGTAACAAAACGCTTCCAGACAGGTATTTGTTGACAGTAAGCAAAGTTGCTTCCTAATTCTGCTGACTCAAAAGCTTATACAAAAACCTTCACACCCAATCAGCATGGCTCGATGCCCAGCTGTACACAAAAGAATTCCATCACAGAAAATCTGATGCACCAAATCTGAATGCAGGATCCGCAGATATAGGAAGGTAAGGGATTTCCCAGGTACTTTAGCAGAAGAAACTATCTTCCTCCCCACTATACTAAAAACCTATTTCATTGTGTTATTAATGGACTTATATAGTAGCTCAGGGACATTATTCTTGGACTGGCAAGTAAAATAAGAGACTTACACACAGGGGTAATTACTGGCATGTGCCAGAGAATTTCTTTTTCTGAGTTTGTTTTTAATAAAATAAAATAAAAAGAATCAAATGTTTTTTTTATGAATTTCTGTCCTAAACAACATGTGTCCATCCTGCTAAGAGTTGTGATGCATGCTTATGCTGTGCATGTCGGTGCTAATTGGGGTGAAACCATTTTAGGAGAGTGTCATATTATTCATGTTTTCTGAAAGTCTTTATACTTGCTATTCTGCATACCCACTGCCTCACAGCACCATTAGACACTGCTAAACCCATCTAGACTCCAAGCCTGACGTCTCATATTTGTGCAGCTGTATAGAATGAAAAATAGATTAAGCAATTAGGAAAGGCAGTAAAGGCTTGTGGCTGCTAACGTTGCTGGGTTCAGAGACAATGATGCATAATTTCAAAAAGCACTTTCTATTCTTCATACTTTAGGTTTTTTCATTTGTCAAGCCTCCACCACAAATCTACAGTCTAAAGAAAAGAAAGGAAAAACAAAAACTGCTGCAAAAGTTCAGGAAAAATGAAAGAATGTAAAGCTCTGGGTATCTTTAACAAGATGTTCAACACATCACAAGTCCACAACAATGAGCCCAATGTGAAAAATCATGGATACAGCTGGAACACACTTACCAAAGAACACCACAAAAATGGTATTTTTCAGGCATTGATTTTAGCAGTCAGAACAAGAATTTGGTAAGTTAAGAATTTAAACGTATGTGAATCTACGGTATTTTGACAGTAAATACCAATGTCAATAAAATGTGTTCAATTCCGATCTCTGAAGTCTCAAATCAATCACTAAAAAAAAAAAAACTGAATGTTGCACATCTCTGGCACTGACAATATTACTAACCTGTAAAGATATGTAATACTATTTAAATGGAACCCGTCCCAGACATGCGTTGAATTTAGCGGTAAAAATGCATTTTTTTTTTTTAACTGACTAGCTAAGTTACAGTCATCAGATTCAAATGTTCCTACTTACCCATGTGTCATTATTACGGGGTGACCAGACGGCTTTGTCGCCAGTGAGACACTTTTCTACCAAACAGTACTTTGGACAGGCTGAGCAGCTCAGGTTTCCAGGCTCCCATCATCACCAATGCATAACAGACAGTGTGCAGGTTATTCAATTGATCTGTGACAAGCCATTCGTGTATCTCAATTACAACTGATAAATGCATTTATAATAATGATGAACTTGTGAAGTCTTTATTGTGTATTTGTTGTGCATACAGACAGTGTTTGCAGGCTTTCTGTTTAATAATATCGTAAGTGCTTACCCTTAAGAAAAAGAAAAAAAGGTATGCATCAGGATATGTGCACCGATTCTAAAAGCATGCAGTCTGTTTAATTACAGTGTGTGCAATGAGACTGACAGTACTGGGGAAGGCAGTAGTTGGTGAGACAACCTCTGGTGCACTTTCTGCTAAGCTGGTATTTTCAAACATACGGTACATTGGGAGTGTGCTGTTTTCATAATATTGTCCTGATGTAAATGGTTCTGTTTACTTATTCTAACATTAGTATCTGCCACACAACCTGCCGGTTTAAAATGGTTGGATATTTACCTATAGTGTTGTGTTCTTGTATAGTTGTTATAGTTGTTTAGCATGAAAAAGCTAATTAACGTCATAACGTCAAAGGGACGTTAATGATTTGCCAAAACATTATCAAGCAGTGCATTTCGTTTCATATTACAGTTTAAAATGATGACGTTATTGAAGTTATGAAACAGTCATTTCAAAATCCCATATCCCGTGGGAAACCCAATTTAAAATCAGAAAGCAGGTTGTATAGAAGCACACAGAGCGATGATTGCACAGTGCAAGCTGAATCAGAAAGCTGTTGATGTTTAAAATCACTAAAATAATCATTACCTGACTGATTTAAGGGTGCCATGCTTGGCTTCAACAGACTGAATAACACCAACACCCTATATACAGAATGTGCTCATGTGTTAAACACATGAAACAGTAACCCTACATTGCTGTACATTAGCATGCCTATGTTTGCAGACCCATGAAATGCAGAGGAGATATATTGCTGAAAATGAGAAACAAAGCCCTCAAGACCACAGGGGCACAAGTCACGAGACACATACTCATTGTGTGCTGGGGTTACGTTTCGCTTATTTTTCGTTCAGCTAATTTAATATTGAGGCACATTTGCTTTCAACTGGCATTAGATTAAATTTAACAGACTATATATTTTTTCATTGATCTGCTCATTTTGCTATCACTTTATATATTTTGCTTGCTATGACGTTTGGGAGGTAATTTTAGAAATAAAGAAAACAAGTAACCGCATCAGAGAGTAATATCCTGAAGCTGTAGTCATGTCCCTCGATGCTTTAATGTCAGAGGGGCTTGATATTCTTCATGTAGGAGGATTTCACTATCTCTTATTTAGAACAGGCTTTCCTCTTTTACCTTTTTAATATCAGTCTGTAAACTGAATGTGGGTGTTCAAAACCAGCAGCAGTCACAGGGGACGTGAAAATATGTACTGCAATTGGAAGATGCTTTTTTTTCATTTATTATAAATACATTCCCAAGAAAACTCATCAAAATAAGTAAGCATTTCCTCCCATGGGTCTGTCATGATTAGACAGTGAGCCGTTTCACTTAAGAAGCAGCGTTTACATAACAATGACAGCACACTTTGGAGCACTTTAATATTCTTGTCTTTTCTTATTTCACTGCACATGCCTAACCTGTGGAAATCTGATATTACATAATGAACCATTATGTGAAATGCAACATATTGCAGATAACCAAGGTCTCTCTGGATATACTGCGCTGTGGACAGGAATAGCACCTCCCTGAAAGCCATGGACAGAGGGACTGTGGAGCTGATCGTCTGAACCCAATCAGGAGGGAGCCTGAAGTATAGAAATGTGCACAGGGGTCACAATATTTTTATTAATGCAGTGAGATAGTGCCAGCAAAGATTTTAAAAAAGAAAATTATAAGCCTTCAGTCTATATCTACTATGAAAAAGGGTAATGTTAAAAGGTGAACAAAACTGGCATGTATAATTTCCTGATAAGATTGTGATCTCGCTGTTCTGCCTCGTCTTCATGTTTTATGTATTTAAGAAAAAGATGTTGTTCTTTCAGTCTTAAAATATGAGCTGGTCTGGTGTGCTTGATGTGGCTTTTGGAATTCCTTGAACTGAATTATGTAGATTGGTATTCTATATAGTTTAACTGCCATGGAAACATTTTATAAGATATACTATTTATTATATAATAGATACTGGTACTGGAGTAAGACAAAAGTATATATAGAAGATTGTACCCTATACTCACACTGTATTTAACACAAGGTTACATGATAATTACATTGTTAATACACAACTACACTTTGTATGTGAATCACTTTAAAGAAAGATACTAGAAACTGACAGAAACACTTTGTAATTAAACATGACAGCACTTTCTGTGTAGTTACTGTTAATACAGTGAAAATGTTTCGAATGAAGAGACACTTTTAGCAACATTTTGAATATCACAAAACAAGGTCAGGACACTTTATAAATCATATTATCACAGGAAGAGACAGCGGTGGAAATACTGAGCAAATATGTGCAGAAGGAGCTGTGTTCTTATTCCCCCTTAAGCGCTGCTGGGTATACCTGATAATAGCATCACAATCTGCACCCGAAAACAAGCATGCAACACTGTGCAACTGCTGAACTGATCCGGCATGAAAAAGCATTTACAATTTCAATATGGGCTGGAAAGCAGTGGGGCACACAATGCTGCTACAACTAATGCAGCAAACAAGCTAGAATATAACTCCACTCCCCACTAAAAGCCTTCCTGAACCTCAATTGTGAAATCAACCAATTTAATACAACAAGGACGTAATACCTTGCACGAGTCCCATTCCTCATGCTGGCGTGACACAAACCCCTTTTAGTCCTCCCTTAAACTGAAGATATGATGCTTGTACATGTGCCCAGCATTTACCTAGCTGCTTAATTAGTTTATTCCACTTACATTTGCAGGGAGTGTGCTGTCAGCATGGACATGTAGAAACCTATAGCATGCATCACATCCTTGCAGTGGAAGATTTCTTTTCTCTCAAAAGAATCCTTGAAGGATCAGATAACTCAACTTATTTCAGATAACTCGTTTATTTCAGCCCACTTAATTAGAGTATAAAAAGGACCACCATATTTTTTAAGGCTTAAATTACAGAATTCATTCCCCCAAGGAGTGATTACAGGAAATACTCTGTAAAAGTCACTGATATTGAATACTTATTCCCCCAACTTCATGAGGTTGGCAGAGGCGGCAGTTCCACACAATTCCCAGTAGAAAGTGTCTACTGGTGCAAACAGCAGAACGCTGTGTGAATGACGAGTGGCAGCTGTTGTATCTAAGTGGGAGCTCTTTTGTTGCAGCAATTGGCACAGGGGAAAGGCTAATGTAGGTCAGTGACATTAGGCTTTTGGCATTTATATACAAGCTGTGCTCCAAATCACTTCGCGGAGAGAAAAAGAAAAACCTCTAGTTGTATTTATTGGTATATTATTTTGTATCAATCTCCGTGGTCAACATGTTTTCATTTCCCAAGGAGATCAACCTAGGTCACTTTTGCACAAAAATAAGTTCAGTGTTCATTATTTGAAGCATTATCATCAAGCCATTTCTGGATAATACCAGAAGCCAGAGCAGAACCATATCTCCCAATATATTGATGCCATGCCTTGTCTCAGTAATAACTATCTCTCAGCTTTACATTACTACAGAATAAAGCTTGTTGTTAGTTTATCATGCACTGTAATGGATAATCACATTTGATAATTTAGCAGACGCCTTTATCCAAGGCGACTTACAGAGACTAGGGTGTGTGAACTATGCATCAGCTGCAGAGTCACTTACAATTACGTCTCACCCAAAAGACGGAGCACAAGGAGGTTAAGTGACTTGCTCAGGGTCACACAATGAGTCAGTGGCTGAGGGGGGATAAAGTCATGTACCCGGGGGGAAAAAACATCCTTTAATGATCTTAGTGGGGCTAAGATAGGAAAAAGTAAACAGAACAGTTAAGGAGAGAGGTACAGTAACAGTGTGTTTCTAACGAAATCATCAGCCAAAGCGAGGTATCCTCAACATACCCCAAACACAGAATAAGAGAAACAGGAATGCCCTGATTCACAATGCAGGCTTGCATACAAACACAGAATAAGAGAAACAGGAATGCCCTGATTCACAGTGCAGGCTTGCATACAAACACAGAATAAGAGAAACAGGAATGCCCTGATTCACAGTACAGGCTTGCATACAAACACAGAATAAGAGAAACAGGAATGCCCTGATTCACAGTACAGGCTTGCATACAAACACAGAATAAGAGAAACAGGAATGCCCTGATTCACAGTACAGGCTTGCATACAAACACAGAATAAGAGAAACAGGAATGCTCTGATTCACAGTACAGGCTTGCATACAAACACAGAATAAGAGAAACAGGAATGCCCTGATTCACAGTACAGGCTTGCATACAAACACAGAATAAGAGAAACAGGAATGCCCTGATTCACAGTACAGGCTTGCATACAAACACAGAATAAGAGAAACAGGAATGCCCTGATTCACAGTACAGGCTTGCATACAAACACAGAATAAGAGAAACAGGAATGCTCTGATTCACAGTACAGGCTTGCATACAAACACAGAATAAGAGAAACAGGAATGCCCTGATTCACAGCACAGGCTTGCATACAAACACAGGTTAGAGTAAAAGTAGGAGAAAGACAGCTGTCAAAATAAATTGTCAACTTCATATGATGAGTTCACGTAATGCTTTGGTACTGCAATAGCTAAATGAATCTATGGATCTGTCAGAAATCAATGTAAGAGCATTTCCCTGTTTCCTCAAACACATGCACTCTCATTTTGCCATTACATCTTTCTTCATCACTGAACATTTCAAGAGGCCATTATTAAAAACGCTGGTAATGTCTGCTTATTCTGTTAATTGTAAAGAAGCTAAACAGATGGACTAAGTGCTGCAGCTAAATTACCACTGGTAATGGAAATGAGTGATTGATAATGGATGTCAGGAGTTCTTCAAAACGCACACAGTGACACGCGCAGTGCATTCTAGGCTCCATTAGTCTCATTGTATTGAACTAATAAATACAGCTGAAGGTCTACTGCATGAACAGAACAAAATACTACAATACAAACGATTGCAAAAGTAGACATCATATAATGTGAATGTTTATACAGTGTTTTCTTTTAATGACACTACTGCACAGTCAACTGTTAAACAAATGCACAGCGAATGGCAAAATAAAAAGCTTTCCATTTGCATCGGCCTGATGTTTAACGAGTCCTGATTGCATCATATCAGAACTGGGCTATGTGTGTGTGTGTGTGTGTTTTTTAAAGGTGTATAGTTATTGCATGTCTATAATGCCTTAGCTAACTCTTAATGGGTATACTGTGCAGAACTTAAGAATTGTAACCATGTGAACAGTACCATATCTCATGAGTATGTATACTGCACTAACCTGCCTAATTTAACGAACACTGCCGATAATACATCTTGATCCATTAACGCTGGAGCTTGGTGGTGTGAATAATAACATGTAAACCTATGAGTTAGGTTTACGTCCTGCAAGCAGCTGTGACTCAGTCATGCTTTTTGAAGATGCCCATGTCTAGTAGCAGCAGGAGTTACTTCACTTGAATGGATGTGTGTTCAGATTAGGTTATTTTTTTCTCACATATTTAGAGGTCAGTTAAGATGAATATTGTTTCTTCCGGATCTTTAGATAATGAATAGTCGGTTGTATAATACAGGTCACACTATTCGATACAAATCCTCAGTGAAAATAGTCAGCTTTAAGTTTTTTGTCTTTTCTCTTACAGTTTCTTGGTATCGTAATAAAGATTTACAGCACTATACACACTCTAAATATATCTGAAGAAATGTCCAAATACAAAGCAGCATGACAGCCTCTTTGTACTGTCTTCCAGGAGTGGTAACTGTGATGTGGCATGAAGTATCTGATGAAGTGCCTGGGGATGAGAGGTATTTCATTTCTATTGTCATACATGTCTCACAGTACATGTGTGATATCCATGTGTGTGTGTGCAGTTCAATTTTACAAGGCTGCTGTCGGGGTCACTAAAGGAGCTGCAGCAGATTCTCTTGTACGTGATTGGATATAAGAATCATATAGGGTTGTATCCCCCTTTAAATGACAGAGAAGTGAGCAATCATTGAGGCTCTGTCTATGTAAATCTGCCCCCTGTAAAATGTGCCTGCATATCTGAAGAGTGAGGATAACAAACTGCTTCTGTCATGGTTCAAAGAGCCCCTTTGATCTCGGGCTGATGGCCCTTGTTTACAAATTGTTGTTTATACTTAAAATGTTGATTTTAATCACAAGTAGGAAGCCCTATCAAGCCAGCTGAAACTGGTTCAGGGGGAGACGGCTGGGGTGCCTCCACGAAAGGGGGGCTAGCTCTGTTATTGGTGGGAGTGGAAGATGTCCATTGCCTGTGGGGTGTAACCTGGTCTGCATAGTAATGTTTGTTACTCGGAGTTGCTTGGAATCCTACTGCAGCTTTGTTTGTTCAAGGTTGTACCTGCAGCTTCTGCATGTGATTGCATTCTGTACTGTCGCTGGATTTGCTTTGTTCCTGAATTAAGCTCTTCTGATTGAAGAGAACCTGAAGAAGACTGACTTATTATTTTTTTAAGAAGTAAAGGAATGTTACAGCCATTTGAAAAGGGCACAAACTCTTCTTTGCTGAGATCCCCGCGGCACTGCAGTGGAATACATCTCGAACTGGCACTGGGATTTATGATAAGAAACATTATTTTTGATTCAAGATTTAACAGCCCTGTTGGGACCCTTGCAGTTGCTGGATAATAATGTTTCTTAAAAGAAGCACGTGGTAATGGAAAGGTAATCATTGCTCAGCACTGAATAAACACCGTGATGGATTTGTCCATGAGCACTGGAAACTCGTATTTTTATTGTGTTTTGCTTGTTTGATTGATGTAATTCAGTAGTTCCTTAGGACCAAGCTGGAGGCAAGAAAGCGTGTCACAGTGGAACATTCTGTGAAACCTGATTCACACAAAAGAAGCAATGATGATAATAATAATAATAATAATAATAATAATACACAAATCTGCTAAGAAAAGATACTAAAAAGGTAGAGATAAAGCAGGGGGTTCTGATGGTTTTGAGAGCCTGACACACTGGTCTTCTGAGGAGGAGTTGAAATTGAACTTCCTTGATGGTGCTGCATTTCAGTGCTCGGAACAGAGTGACTCAGCATTCATACAGAACAACTCTGAGAAGAGAGGATGGTGAATTAGGAGGCAGTGTCGACACAATTCTCAAACACACAATGTTTGTAAGTGTTACTGTAGCTTTCCCTTTCTCCGGTGCGGGCAGGAGATGTGTGCTTGTGTGCCAAAGACAGGCTTGATGCCACGGCCATCATGGCACAGAAACACAGATAACAATGCTGAAAAGCAGCAGGCAAGTCATGAGCTTCCCCCTGGGAACACAACACGTGATATCTGCTACTATAGTACCTTTAACTTGGTACTTAGAGTGCAAGACACTTCCTGCCAGGTCAAAAGAAAAACACATATTGACTCTCTGGGTGTATACAGCACTGAGAGAAGGTGAAGTATGTGACTTTCATGTGAGAATAAATTGAATATAGTATTGTGTGGATAGCGAATATAGCTAGAGGGATCTACAGGTCCATTGTCCTGCCTTACAATTATAACACTGTATACTGGCTACAACACTCAAAGGTCTTTGGTCCCTCTAAAGCTGATCAGTAATGTAGTTCCCTTACCAGGGGGTGGCAACATGTACAGCAGAGCCCTGTGAACTCTCTAAAGTGTGATGCAGCAAAGGTAATTAAAAACCAGATCTAGAAATACTGCTAGAAAAAGCTGAACTAATGTCAAAGGTAAGGAAGAGTCAAGCAAGTCCATCTCTGCAACAAAAGAGGTCTGCAAACCACTGGTTTCCAATGCTTCTGTAAAGATTTTCTGCTGTTTCCACTTGGAGGCCTCTTTCTCAAAAGGTCACAATCTATGTGCAAAATGACAAATGACATTTAGCTCCTTTTGGGATTTCAATGCTACTGGTGACATTTTACCTTTCTCTGGAAGTTTCAGACAGCTGCACAATCGACACCCCAGCATGCAAGTCAATTCTAGGATACAAAACTAGTCAAAAGTAATGTGTTCTACTTGTACTCCTCAGGTCATTTGAAACCAGTTATGTCTTTGGGGTCAAAGCATATCACATCAGTCATTTGGAGAAGCAGTGTGTTGGTTAACTGCAGGAAAGGACTTGAAAAGTGGAGAGAATTGTACACGAAAGACAATGCTTATGTAGAAAAATTGCCTAAGAAATGTATCAGACTTCCTGGAAAAGGCTCCCTTTATAAAGCTGGTTGTTAAGCCGAATTTAATCTCTAGTCTTTGGCATAAATGTTTCCTTCCAATACTGTACTTGTGAGACCCCGGCTGCATTGTGAATGGAAGTACACCACTGTTTTTAAATATATAATTAGCTGTAACCCCCTTAAGGTCATTTGTGGCCTACAGGATGATTTTATTCAAATCTACTCCATAAAAATGATAATGAGATACAGCTTATGTGATATTATGCAGTTTCGCATTTTATTGCAAGCCTCCAAGATTCTGTAGACTTTAGATTCATTTTAAATTCAAATTGGGCCAAATGTTATCACAATGCAAATGCATTGAGATCAATAGGGAAGCGGTGTGCTGTATGCTAAACCAATGCAGTTTTATAAAATCTGTCTTGGCAAGAAGGGGGCATGTTATCCTGATATAATAGAAGGCAGTTTGTCCAATGCCTGATTTTTAGCAAAATGAACAAACATGGTAAATTTAATATTTAAAAAAAAATATGTTTTATATTGAAGAAAGCCTATTGCGCTGAGTGGATTATAACAGAATATCAAGTCACTAATTGCCAGATGTTTTGGTAGATGCAATGACAGTTAAGGCTTTGAAGATCATGTTTG
Organism: Acipenser oxyrinchus oxyrinchus; assembly: GCA_030684275.1. Classification (NCBI taxonomy): domain Eukaryota; kingdom Metazoa; phylum Chordata; class Actinopteri; order Acipenseriformes; family Acipenseridae; genus Acipenser; species Acipenser oxyrinchus. The sequence goes on along the minus strand of CM060256.1, from coordinate 54,393,113 downwards.
ACAGGTGTTTTCCACATGATGTAGCTGTATGGGGTGTACAGTGGTTGTGGGTGATATCCCAAATACACTGTGCCTGATAACGAAGTGCTGCATCCTTCCCTGCTAATAGCACTGAAAATGAAACGAACATCTGTCTGCCTTTAATCCTGGTTAACACATTGATAAATAATAATAATAATAATAATAATAATACACCACAAACTGGCACGTGGATAATGCCACTCAGTAGGATTTGACTCTCTAATGATTTCAATACAGTGGCTTAGTTTGGTTATGACAAGAAAATACCACCTTTATATTCAAAAGGTAGCTACAAATGCAAAAATAAAAATCTAAGTGGTGTAATGAAGTAAAAAAATAAAACAGGTAAAGAACCCAGATCCAATGACGTCAATTGAACTTGACCCAGACGGTAACCTTCTACAAACACACATAGAGAAGTTACTGGTACTGGAAAAGCATTGTTCTTTCTCCATTGGCAAACCACCACATCAGAGCTACTTATCAGATCAATCGTACAGTATTGCACATCTGTTAACAGGGTCTTTTGTATTGAGATGTTGTTATTCCTTGTGCTTGTTTTTGATGTGTTCATGCATGCCTAAATAAATACATAAATGCATGGTCTTAAGATTCTTCTCTTATGATCCTTATCATAATATATACACATTAACAAGAAAGATAGCTTTGATATGCAAACAGGTGATGAAAAATGATACAGTGCTGGCATATTTCCACTTCAAAAGCACAGACGCTTATTCTTCAGCCTATCTTGGAACATCATGGTCAATAGAGGGAAAACTGCATGTCAGTTCCTTGCATACAAATGATGTGAACAGAAGACCCTTGTTTTGATAACCTGGAGTCCAGGCTAATCCATGTCATCGATCTAAGCACAGTGAGCACGGATTTACTCCATGGGAGCGTCAGTGGAAATGGTTATACTGATAGAATAGCGTTATAGCTAAAGAATATCATCTTGGTGCTACAGGTACTGCAGATTGATTTCTGCTATAATTGAAAGAAAGAAAACAGAATGCCCCATCCATCCAGTCAATTGGAGAGGATCACTCCATTAAAAAGTCTAGTACTTTGTGAGCTGGGTGGTGCATGGGTTAGCATATTAGTCTTAGACAACAGTCCACTTCACAAAACGACCCCACAAATCGACACAACTGCTAATTGATTTTACTGCAGGAGCTGTAAACACGAAAATGGATTTGTTGTTATGTGATCTTGTTTTTACTTGTATCTATTGAAGAAAAACAGCATGCATTATTTCTGTCTGACTTATCTGCCTTGTTAAGTATTAAAAGTGGATACATTAAGAGGTAGATATGACATTTGAAATAAATGAACAGCATTCATTGCTCAGTGATTTAATGCAGTCAGATGTTCACATTTCTCTCATAGCCCTTGCTGTACTGTGCAGTGAAACCACCTGTAAATAGCAGTGAAATAGCTGAGCAAAAGAGGCTTGCAGAAGAGCCTTACACAACTGTAAGCATTGATATCTGTTAGCTGGGAAGCCAATGAACAGTGATAATAAAGAGCTGTACAGCAGTACAGGGCAGTGTTTCTTAAGGCACCATGCTCAATGCAGTGTTTGTGGAGTAAACAAGATAAGGACTCTACATTTATTGAGTTTATTATACAACTGCAATTCTTTCTATGATCCCCATTTAGTAAATGATTACTAGTGCAAATCTTACACTAGAGCAAATGGACCACTTTAGTCACCTGTCTCATTTTGCACAATTTGATCAGTCAAAACTGTGTGGTATGACTTCGAGCAATAAGAAGCAGCCTGCACACATACTAACTTATTATACAATGATGCAATTGTTAGAAGAAATAGTTAAAATTACACTTGATATGACAAATAATTTCAAGAAATATTTAATGTTCTGTTTAATCATTTAGTTCCGCTGATTTATTGATGACATTGAATGTCAAAATTAAACAAATGTTTTTAAACTGCCATTAATATTGAAATGCAGAATGTATGCTGCTCAGTGCTAATTTAAGTAGCACACATCAGTGTCATACATGCTCCAGGCATTTCATATTTCATTACTATCCTGCATGATATCTGGGCAGTAAAACATGACAGCACTTCAGGTTAAATAAAACTATTATGGCAACAGAAATGCAAGGAAATATCCCCTGACATGGAGTGCACTCATTTGATTTCTGTAATGGATAAAGTAATAAATCCAATACATTATTAATTGCCCATGCAAAATAAGATCAAATGAAATTGACAGAACACATGTGTTAATGTGATTATGACACAAGTAATCTATATTTACCCAATTTAGAAGGCTTGCAATGTACTGGTGAATACAAAGCGAGGTATCACTTTTGCTGAATTTCCTCTGTGATTTCAGGACTAGGGCTGGGTATTGGCAGTGTCCTGTTAGGGACTACTGACATCCAGTAGATAGTGCAGTGGTATTTCAAAGAAGGAGAGGTCATATTGTATGAAGTCATGCAACACTCATTGCAGTGCTATTAGTGGCACATTTCAGCACTATCCTGAGACAATGAGCCAATGTGTATTCCCTTTAACAAGAAATGGAAACGCTGGCTGACTTTTGTTAACCTTGCAGTTACTGACTTGTGTTCATTCATGCATGTGTTCGTACTTATCCCTTCATTCATTAAGTCAACCATTCCATCTTTCTTTTCAGTTGCCAAGCAGCAACTCCACCAAAGTGATGGGTGTACATGTAGTTGCATACCAAAAAGCTGAGTAACTGAAAAATGAAAGAGAGAAGAAAGAAATTTAAATACAGAAAAGAAAAAATCTAATAGTGCATGCCTGAGTGATTGTGTATCTGTCTGGCGTTTATTACGAGCTATTCATTTCAATGTAAGTAGTTATTGTCCTTGTTTAGAGGTGAAATACTGACCAAGGGGTTTCTGGAAGTCAGCTACAGCCCCCAATCACTCTCCCTTCCAGCAGCAACAGATCAAGTGACTTATGCAGCACCTCATTATGCAGAGACATCTCAAGGCAAGTTTTTATCATTTCTTTAAGTAGTTTAGTCTTTAACCCTGATCCCTCTTGTCACAGAATTGCACAGAGATGCTGCAGCATGGTTAAAGGAATGGTCCCCCTGGTTTACACGCTTACCCACTGGAATGGATAAGAGATGAGCTTCAAAGTGATGAGAATCCAATCTGATAACACGTAGCTTAAAAATCACTAATACAATTGAAAAATGTGTATTAAAATGAATATCAAAATAAATAACAGCTGTTCATATTATTATTATTATTATTATTAGCAGTAGTAGTATTATTATTAAATAACATCAAATACAAATTACAATGCATTGCCTTTTTGCAAAAACTAGTCCATATAGGCAATGCTCAAAGTCTCAAGCAAAGAGAAAAGGTAATGGTTTTAACAGCTGTTGCTTCTACAGGTGAGATTAGGAAACTTTTCACCAAAAGCCCACAGTATAAATGACAGATTTGTGCTCCCAGATGTGTCCCGCTTGTCTTAGCTTTGTTCTTGTGTTCTCAATATCTTGCAGTTTTCAAGAATGTTCTGAAACTCCTGTCAAGTTGAACACTCAGATATCCAATCCTGGGGTGATTTCATATTGTCTGAACATGTTTTTCAATTTGAAAGCACAGCCATTGCACTGAAATCGGTCTTCAAAAGGAGACCCATCTGTTCCTGAAGTGGGTGCTCGATTTCCAGAATGAGTTCATACTAATTATTAAACACCCTGGCTCTAACTAATTCAACAGACTAGGCATCTCCCTGATATTCTTCTGTGCTGCTTTATTAAATGCTTTGACACAATATTTCCCTGCAGTCTCCTTGGGGTTTTTCAACCATACAGTACAATCATTTACTTCTATCTGTTTCATCAATTTAAATTCAAGCCTCACGATTTTTTAAATGCTGGGGTGAGGAGAAAAATGAATGAAATTAATCTCTTTTAAGCCAGTGGACTGTACAGGTCAGCCTCCAGCAAGCTTTTCTCTCATGTCTTTGCTGTCTCACTTGCAGTGCTTGTGTATTGGCAGGAGTCTTTTATCCCGTGATTATCTGTAATGATTTTATATAAGATGATCTGTATGTTGGATAGACATGTTTCATCAAGAATACATTTATTACACAGTCCACTAATCCTGCAATTGAACTTACGGGAGACTTTGTTAATATAAAGTGAATGAAGGAGCTGAGACAGCTTGTGTTTTTCTCATGTGCCCCGATTGATATTTTAATTTGGTGCTCTTGTCAATTACATACAGTGCTATCTGAACCCTTGTCTGTGTGTGTAATTAGCACACTGGCAGTTTCACTAGGGAGCATCCAATATTTAATGGCACTATGGAGCACTGAATCATTGCTGGTGACATTAAGTTTTATTGATTATTATTAAATACCACAGTAATGTATTTGGTCCATTTATTAATAACATGTATTCTCATGCATATGAATTACATTTTAAAGTAAATTCATATTCACTTTTGAATAATTGATCAGGTGTGCTTTATATAACATTGGAAAGGGCCAATTAGCCCTCACTGTAATTAATACCCAATATTAATCATTTCTATATGGAATGAGTAATTGTATTTTAAACAGGGGTTATCCAGTACCTGTTCAAATGAGCCCAAAGTTGTTATTATTATTATTATTGGCTTAAGATGAGAAACAGGTATGTACTGTAAGTATTGTTTTAAATTCTGCAATAAGACTTTTAAATGTATGTGCTTTAAGGGCCTGATTTTCCAAAGTTGGTAAATTACTCAGAGTAAGGGTTAATAACCTACGCTGAAAATTCTGGATGTTCTTTATGTTGCAATTTTCCATTGATAGTAGTGACATTTTACTGTTAAGTAAGCATCTTCAAATTCAAAGTAAAACCTCCTGCCCATCTCTGTAATGAATAATGATTTATGGGTGTGCAAAACAGTTACATTATATTTTTTAAGTAGTCACTATGAATTTATGGGATTGGTGTATCTACATACGCAAACGCTATACGCAAGTGTAAAATGAAGCAGAACAACGTTTCACAATTTAAAAAATGAATAAATAAAAACAAAAGCACAGAAGTGTATAGAGCTTGAAGACTTCCCCGGGATCACTGAAACTGATGAAGCAAAAAAAAAAAAGAGGAAAAAAGAGGAAAAACCGGAGTGAGAACTGCACGACTTCACAAGTCCATGTGCTTTAGATCACATTATGAAACACCAGCGTGTATTATTTGGTGAAGGAAAAGAAAAAGCTGGGCATTTCAATTGAATTCATTTGAGAAATTTTTTTTTTTTTTTTTTGGAAGGCACCAATGACGGTTAATTGGCATAAAATGAATGTATTGTAATTTAAAGAAAATGACCAGTAAATGAGAAATGCATCTGAGCTGTTTGGGTGTGTTTTATCTGTGCACATCTGATGACAAGTGCTTTTTATGAAAATACATGTTCTATTATTCGCTGTCTGATTTGTGTGGCTTGCATGGTTGGCTGGTCTCTGTTAAGCTGAACATCTGGGTCCTCCAAAGCTGGTATTTGTCTTGTGTTTCTCTGCAAAATGTGTGGGACATTGTAAAAATGAGTACATTTACTCAAAACAGCCCTTACTTATGAGTAAGCACCTTTACTAACTATGGGTGGGTGTGCATACACTGTGAGACTAAGCTGCTGTTACACTGATCAGAGTGTGTGTCCACATGTTTCAATCTTCATCAATACAGATCAACCCAGTTAACCTGTGACATGAGCATGTGTGTGTCGGCACTGCCTCCATTCTGACAATGTCTTTGCTCACTTCACGATCATGCTTCTTTTATACAGCAGCTTTCATGAACAGACTAGGAACTGATGACCTTATTCTACATGCAGGAGAATCAAAGGACACCTTCTCATTACGAGCATCAGGCCTAAGCCATTCAGGGGTTTGTCATTAAGTAAAAATACATTCAAAGGCAATTACTGCTTAAAATTCAGTATGTATTTTTTGCAATTATTAAAAGTAATTTAAATGCAGAGTGACCAAATGTGTTTGGAAAACAGAATGCCTGAGCTCTTATACTGTACATGGTGAATAAGCTCAGAGTCTTGCCTAACAACCTTTGTCTAGTCATTTATACAAAACGAGGGTTTGGAGTCAGAATAATGCTGCAGACATGTTTCAATGCTTTTTAAGGGCTGAGTTTCTGTTATTTTGTCCATATCGTTCTTGCTCACTTGGAACATGGTGTTAAAACTGTAGCTCTGACATTCATAAAAGGTGCCATTGAGTCTGCAGAAAGCATTTTGTTTATTAGAAGTGACTGTTTTTTGGACTGGGTTCATTATATATATATATATATATATATATATATATATATATATATGTTTATATATATATTATGTATATTTGGCGGCTTAGCGATTTTGTTTTAATAGCGTGGATGGGTAGCCCCATCCACGTAGTAATAATAAACTTCGTACAGATTGTGGCGAGGGTATATCAGAATAATTACTTGCAAGCTAGTTAAACCCTCGGCCACGATATAAAAGGCTGCAGCTCTCTAGCTCGGGGTGGTTGTTGTGAGAGCGAGGCGAGCAGCATGAAAGAACATAGGAACAGTGAAGGCAATCTGCCCAGCCTGACCTTTGTTTGTTGTTTGTGTTCGAGACTTGTTTTGGTTTACACCTTTTATTTGGCTCTGTGAGCACAGTTTGTTTTTGTTCAAATATTTTATTTACTTTTGTTATTAATAAAAACGGCAGCCAGCCGATTCTTTATTTGAAAACTGCAGTACCTGGTATCAGTTTCTTTTCCTTCCTGCTTCTGCCGTGACGTCACCGTTCAGTCACCCTTTCACACTCTGACATTCATAAAAGGTGCCATTGAGTCTGCAGAAAGCATTTTGTTTATTAGAAGTGCTGTTTTTTGGACTGGGTCAAGTATATGTATATATAATATAATATATATATATATATATATATATATATATATATATACACAGTACTGTGCAAAAGTTTTAGGCAGGTGTGAAAAATGCTGTAAAGTAAGAATGCTTTCAAAAATAGACATGTTAATAGATTATATTTATCAATTAACTAAATGCAAAGTGAGTGAACAGAAGAAAAATCTAAATCAAATCCATATTTGGTGTGACCACCCTTGCCTTCAAAACAGCATCAAGCATCAATTCTTCTAGGTACACTTGCACACAGTTTTGAAGGAACTTCGGCAGGTAGGTTGGCCCAAACATCTTGGAGAACTAACCACAGTTCTTCTGTGGATTTAGGCAGCCTCAGTTGCTTCTCTCTCTTCATGTAATCCCAGACAGACTCGATGATGTTGAGATCAGGGCTCTGTGGGGGCCATACCATCACTTCAGGACTCCTTGTTCTTCTTTACGCTGAAGATAGTTCTTAATGACTTTCGCTGTATGTTTGGGGTCGTTGTCATGCTGCAGAATAAATTTGGGGCCAATCAGATGCCTCCCTGATGGTATTGCATGATGGATAAGTATCTGCCTGTACTTCTCAGCATTGAGGAGACCATTAATTCTGACCAAATCCCCAACTCCATTTGCAGAAATGCAGCCCCAAACTTGCAAGGAACCTCCACCATGCTTCACTGTTGCCTGCAGACACTCATTCGTGTATCGCTGTCCAGCCCTTGGCGAACAAACTGCCTTCTGCTACAGCCAAATATTTCAAATTTTGACTCATCAGTCCAGAGCACCTGCTGCCATTTTTCTGCACCCCAGTTCCTGTGTTTTAGTGCATAGTTGAGTCAGCTTGGCCTTGTTTCCACGTCAGAGGTATGGCTTTTTGGCGCAAGTCTTCCATGAAGGCCACTTCTGACCAGACTTCTCCGGACAGTAGATGGGTGTACCAGGGTCCCACTGTTTTCTGCCAGTTCTGAGCTGATGGCACTGCTGGACATCTTCGATTGCGAAGGGAAGTAAGCATGATGTGTCTTTCATCTGCTGCAGTAAGTTTCCTTGGCCGACCACTGCGTCTACGGTCCTCCAGCGTTGCCCGTTTCTTTGTGCTTCTTCAAAGAGCTTGGACAGCACATCTGGAAACCCCTGTCTGCCTTGAAATTTCTGCCTGGGAGAGACCTTGCTGATGCAGTATAACTACCTTGTGTCTTGTTGCTGTGCTCAGTCTTGCCATGGTGTATGACTTTTGACAGTAAACTGTCTTCAGCAACCTCACCTTGTTAGCTGAGTTTGGCTGTTCCTCACCCAGTTTTATTCCTCCTACACAGCTGTTTCTGTTTCAGTTAATGATTGTGTTTCAACCTACATATTGAATTGATGATCATTAGCACCTGTTTGGTATAATTGTTTAATCATACACCTGACTATATGCCTACAAAATCCCTGACTTTGTGCAAGTGTACCTAGAAGAATTGATGCTGTTTTGAAGGCAAAGGGTTGTCACACCAAATATGGATTTGATTTAGATTTTTCTTCTGTTCACTCACTTTGCATTTAGTTAATTGATAAATATAATCTATTAACATGTCTATTTTTGAAAGCATTCTTACTTTACAGCATTTTTTCACACCTGCCTAAAACTTTTGCACATAGTATATATATATATATATATATATATATATATATATATATATATATATATATATATATATATATATATATATATATTAAAGTGGTTTTGAATTACCAGCAATGCTGTTGTCTCCATAGATTTAACAGTCCTTTTTCACTGTTTTTGCAGCCCTAGTTCAAGTATTTATTTGCTATAGAAATATTGAGTCATTTTGATTCCCTCACCTTCTTTAAAAAGGTCTCCTAAGGGCTTCCTTGCCATACATTTTGTGTCTTTCCACCTTTATACTTACAGCATGCCATCCTCATGGGAACAGCACCCCATCCCTAGAGTAACAACACCTTTAAAATGGATTCTCATGTTGCATTGCTTTCCTTAAATTGCTTGACACCAGTGGTGACTTGTGTTTTACAACATTGTGTGCATCAGCCAACCGTTATGCCCACATCAAACATGTTACCTGACATCCAATTAGCAATGGGAATGTCCTTCTGAAATGAAAGCAATGGAAATGTCCTTCTGAACTAAAAGCAATGGGAATGTCCTTCTGAACTGAAAGCAATGGGAATGTCCTTCTGAACTGAAAGCAATGGGAATGTCCTTCTGAAATGAAAGCAATGGGAATGTCCTTCTGAAATGAAAGCAATGGGAATGTCCTTCTGAAATGAAAGCAACGGAATGTCCTTCTGAAATGAAAGCAACGGGAATGTCCTTCTGAAATGAAAGCAACAGGAATGTCCTTCTGAACTGAAAGGGTACTCAGGGGGCAGGTTTTCTGTGTTCATCAGTGAAGCACAGGCCTCAAGCCCTGCAGCTCCTCCAATATCAGGCATGCCATGCCAGTGCAATAATATTGACTTCCAGTGTGAGCTACAGTTACTGTTATTTGTTTGCAACTTACTCTACAGTTTTCTAAGCAAGGCCAAAAACGTAGTTGATAAAATGCAGCCAGAAAATATGTCGCCAAATAAAACATGAGGAATTTTATTTCAGATACTGTGCTTGAGAGGTCTGTGGTCTTCTGAAAGAAGAGCAGTGGCACGTTCTTATTGTATTGACAATGCTGCAAGTCCGTATCAAATCAAATTCAAGATGGAACACAGAGACGGACACCTTCCCAGCTGTTAATCTGCGGAAGATGCTCTCATTTATTAGAAATTTAAAAAGCACAAGAACAGAAAAGCGCAGTTTGAAGAGTAAGAACGTTTGCTTAACCCCGCAGACAATGTGATGAGAGCAACTAGCAAGTCCTTTATCACACTGCCACCTCTAGAAAAGGTAACCTGCATTTTAAAACTTGAAATGCTGCTGGGCAGATTTACTGAGATTGGGCACAAGTGAAAGACTGTGTCCAAACATTTGCCCAACTTTTTTGCTCTCTCACCAGCATATTTAATTTGTTTCCTTTATTTCAAGACATTACATAAAACAAGCTGCTCATGAGTATATGATTTTACTGAAGAAGAAATTAGGTATATCAAGTCTCTGTAGCAAGGAATATAAATGTTTAATAATAATAATAATAATAATAATAATAATAATAATAATAATAATAATAATAATAATAATAATAATAATAATGCTTTGCAGTAAGGCCTTGGATTGCTTGCTTAAGGCCTCTTGTTTGCTGGAGCTGCTCACATATTGCTGGTATTAAATCAGTGCCATACAAAAAACCCATAATTGAAGTATGTTATGTTGTTAATAGGGGTGTCAAGATCAGGTTTCAAAAGCAAAAAAAAGAAAATAATGAAATGTTTGAAATGTGTTTCTTTGAATAACCGCCAGTATTAAGGTATGCTATTTTTAGATGCCCCCAATAATGTATGAGTTCCGTTGGAGCACATGAGAGGTAATAAATAAAGCAGCTGCAATGTGCATGTGCAGGCTGATGAAAAGAGGAAGGTTGCTGGACTCGGTCACTGATTGGGTTCAAAGGGTTTCTATGTATTAAATGAACCAATGAAGGTCAAACACATTCACATAAACACACCTTTTTAATATGATGTTTTCCCATTTCACCTAAAGGAGTTTTTCTTTTCTTTCAATACCTTAAAATCACAATATAGTGTATGTTTTGGAGATGTCACCATATTATATTGGTGTGCTTCTGTCTCACTCTGTACAGGCAATATGTTTGTTTCCATCAGTGTTACTAAGCATTCCCAATATGTTGAGCCGAAGAGTCAGTTCCATTTCTACATTGACAGCTCTGACTTAGGGCCACCCTTTATAGCAAATGAATCCATAACCCTTTTGTTCCATGCACTGGCTGTCATCTTCTTCACTTGGAAAACGTGGGGCTATAAATATTACATGGACACTTGAGCACTGTCAGGAAGCCAGGTCTATTAAGGTAAGCAAAGAAGATTTATGAATCACAAAAGAAAAAAAAGTTAATTATGTAATGCATGTCTTTTGCTTGTAATCATAAAAGTGAAGGAAGACTCCATCTGTGCTTTTGTTGTTTTTAAGCATGTTGTAAATTGTGCAGAGTAATGCTCAGACAGTTCAGCAGACCAGGTTTTACTGTATACTTACATCAACAGAAAATGAAAACGTGCGCAGATTGTAAATCATGGTGGTCTTGTATGTTAATGGTTTTCCAGACTGGCTTGTCATGATAAAGTGAAATGCCTCCATACATCAGTGCCATTACTGAGTGCTCCAGGGTTTGAGCTAGCACTTTAAAATGTATCCAATGCAAACCTTGGTGAGTTTAGCAACGCACATTGTGCAGCATCAATGGTGCTTTACAACCCACCCCAGTAAAAGACTGGCAAGCACACCCTTTAAAATGCATGCTGAAAAACATTGACACCACATCCCAATTAAACAAATACAGGAACATGTCAGTCAAGGGTGATGCAGCCCAGGGAACATCCCTATCTCACAAGGACTGTGCAGTGAGCAAAAGATGCTTCAATTTGCAGCTGTGCACAGTTGCATAACAACGTTGAGCTCTGAGAAGCTGTATTTGCAACGTGCTTTATGTAGGCACTGTTTAAATCCCATTGACATGTCAGCTGTGCTGTGACCATTGCTTTTACTGTTTTCTTGTTTAATGTACCGTGGGACTGTGTTATTGAATGGTTTTAAAAGGGTTAACCCAAGTGTCTTCCTGCTCGGGACCCTTAGGGATATTCCTGAAGAGAGGGGGTTTTCTTCTCAATCCTACATAACTAAGTTAGTTATTTTAAACATTGATCGCTGAGCTGGTAAATCTACACATATATTTACAGATTTTACACATGAACCGTAATTATATATTATTATATATATATATATACAGTACTGTGCAAAAGTTTTAGGCAGGTGTGAAAAAATGCTGTAAAGTAAGAATGCTTTCAAAAATAGACATGTTAATAGATTATATTTATCAATTAACTAAATGCAAAGTGAGTGAACAGAAGAAAAATCTAAATCAAATCCATATTTGGTGTGACAACCCTTTGCCTTCAAAACAGCATCAAGCATCAATTCTTCTAGGTACACTTGCACACAGTTTTTGAAGGAACTTCGGCAGGTAGGTTGGCCCAAACATCTTGGAGAACTAACCACAGTTCTTCTGTGGATTTAGGCAGCCTCAGTTGCTTCTCTCTCCATGTAATCCCAGACAGACTCGATGATGTTGAGATCAGGGCTCTGTGGGGGCCATACCATCACTTCCAGGACTCCTTGTTCTTCTTTTCGCTGAAGATAGTTCTTAATGACTTTCGCTGTATGTTTGGGGTCATTGTCATGCTGCAGAATAAATTTGGGGCCAATCAGATGCCTCACTGATGGTATTGCATGTTGGATAAGTATCTGCCTGTACTTCTCAGCATTGAGGAGACCATTAATTCTGACCAAATCCCCAACTCCATTTGCAGAAATGCAGCCCCAAACTTGCAAGGAACCTCCACCATGCTTCACTGTTGCCTGCAGACACTCATTCGTGTAACGCTCTCCAGCCCTTCGGCGAACAAACTGCCTTCTGCTACAGCCAAATATTTCAAATTTTGACTCATCAGTCCAGAGCACCTGCTGCCATTTTTCTGCACCCCAGTTCCTGTGTTTTCGTGCAGAGTTGAGTCGCTTGGCCTTGTTTCCACGTCGGAGGTATGGCTTTTTGGCCGCAAGTCTTCCATGAAGGCCACTTCTGACCAGACTTCTCCCGACAGTAGATGGGTTTACCAGGGTCCCACTGTTTTCTGCCAGTTCTGAGCTGATGGCATTGCTGGACATCTTCCGATTGCGAAGGGAAGTAAGCATGATGCGTCTTTCATCTGCTGCAGTAAGTTTCCTTGGCCGACCACTGCGTCTACGGTCCTCAACGTGGCCCGTTTCTTTGTGCTTCTTCAAAAGAGCTTGGACAGCACATCTGGAAACCCCTGTCTGCCTTGAAATTTCTGCCTGGGAGAGACCTTGCTGATGCAGTATAACTACCTTGTGTCTTGTTGCTGTGCTCAGTCTTGCCATGGTGTATGACTTTTGACAGTAAACTGTCTTCAGCAACCTCACCTTGTTAGCTGAGTTTGGCTGTTCCTCACCCAGTTTTATTCCTCCTACACAGCTGTTTCTGTTTCAGTTAATGATTGTGTTTCAACCTACATATTGAATTGATGATCATTAGCACCTGTTTGGTATAATTGTTTAGTCATACACCTGACTATATGCCTACAAAATCCCTGACTTTGTGCAAGTGTACCAAGAAGAATTGATGCTGTTTTGAAGGCAAAGGGTTGTCACACCAAATATGGATTTGATTTAGATTTTTCTTCTGTTCACTCACTTTGCATTTAGTTAATTGATAAATATAATCTATTAACATGTCTATTTTTGAAAGCATTCTTACTTTACAGCATTTTTTCACACCTGTCTAAAACTTTTGCACAGTACTGTATATATATATATATATATATATATATATATATATATATATATATATATATATATATATATATATATATATATATACACACATACATATATATATATATATATATATATATATATATATATATATATATATATATAATGTATGTATGTGTGTCTGTATATATATATACAGACACACATACATTATATATAGTACAAGTGGTTGTCTCTTAACTTACAGCAATAGGTAGGGAATTGTCCTTCAAACTTCAGTTTGAACTAAAGACTCTGTTCATTTTATTTAGACAAACAGGAGTTTCGACACGTTTCTACTCGAACAAGTCTTGGGTTTGACTTTTGATGCACACACAGTGTATATATATATATATATATAGTAGCGTGTGGGCAAGGCAGGAGAAACACAGCAGAGACGCTCTTTGGGAATTGATGCTCTTCTATTGTTGCCGCTCTCACAGGCAAGGTTATGTCCACAGCTCTGACAGCAACACTGCTTCCAGGAGCAAAGACCCAAACTGGAGGCACGGCCCCTTTTCATTCCCTCAGTCCCACAACCTTATATGCAAATGAAGCCATGGAACCCCACACATGCTATTAGCCCTACCCTTGACTTGACCCAATCAGAACAGACATTTTGACAGCCAATCAAATCACAGCAAGCCAGGCGACAGTACAATACAGTGAATGTTACAATATATAAATATATATATATATATATATATATATATATATATATATATATATATATATATATATGTATATATATATATATATAACACACACACACACACACACACACATTAGCGAATCAATTGTCAAGCATTCAAACGTAATAAGATATAAAAGTGTTGTTATTAAAAATTCAAAAGAAGTGAATTAAATAAACACAGAGTACAGACCCCAAGTCAGCACCTTGGTCATGCAAACATTGAAAATATATTTCATAAATCATATTACATTGCAGGGATTTTAAAGTTGAATTACTTACACATTAGTTATTTATACTTTAGCGCAGTTATGATTATATATATATATATATATATATATATATATATATATATATATATATATATATATATATATATATATATATATATACACTGTATATATTATTTTTTTTACTTACTAAATGTAGAATGTGTATCAATAGGAGGTGTTCTTTCATCATTTTATTACAAACATATCAGTGATTATAGTATAGCAATGGCAGGTAGATATAATTCCCATCGTGGCTGTTCAGTATGTGATAATTCATGTTATCTGCTTTTCTGATTTTGGTCTGTATAATCTTTGTGTTTGTTTTTCACATGCTGTATGAAGGATCCTGCATGGTTCACTGTATGATTATAACTGTTCTCACTCCTGTGAAAGTGGCCTGTCATTGGTTAGCTCCTCTTGTGTTATAAAGCCATGCTGAATCCACACATGCTGTGCCAGGCAGTATTTCATATTTAGAGCATGCCTCATTGCAGAGCCTACTCACCTTAAATACAAAGTGATGACCTTCACTCACTCAAAGCTTGTTTTTGGCATTTGAAAACCACTATGTGTATCTCACACAACTGACAACTGTGTGAGTTACCATACGTGTCAGTATCTTTACTATAAACAGCATGAATAAAACAGAGAGCAGTATTCTGAGCACACGGCTTGCATCGAATGTAGATCGAATGGATCTAACTACATTGGTGTTGAATCGTTGTATGTAGACATTATCTGGCTGGCTTCCAAATAGAGAACAATAAGTAAATGACCTCAAAAAGGTGCTAGAACACATGCCAATGCTCCTGGGGAGAGGCACCTTTTATATCAAATAAATGGATGAGTAACCTGATATTCATGTTCAATAGCATGCCACTAGAAAAGCTCACATTTTTATACTTTTTGTAGAAAACAAATATATATTCTGATTATTTTCTGGCCATTCGCTCTTTCATATGAATTGGTTGGTAGCAATAAGGATTGATTCAGTGAGAAATGCTGCCACATTGCTGGATTCCGGAGCATCTTCTACACAACATTATAATGCCATGTCAGACTCAATAATGCAACATATCCATCAGAGCGCTCCTGGAATACCTCGCCTTTAACCAAAGTAATTGTAACAAACAAACAGAATACTTCCTTAACCTATTCTTAGGAATTGTAAATACATCAATACCAGTTTTCTTCTTTCAAAACCAAAGTCCAATAAATTATAAATATTAACGCTTAAAGAAAAACAAATGCCTCTGTATCTCCAACCCAGACACACACTGTTCCACAGAGTGGAGACCCAGGATGCTGTGCCATTCAACAGCAACAACAGAAGAATAACCAGAGACCCAGGTCTTCAGCACAGTGTGGTATAAGACAGGTGTAACCGAGAAAGCAGAGAACTCTTGTATACCTTACTGAAATGAGGACACCAGCAAGTATCAAATCCAGAAAACATTACAAGGGCATCTGAAACTACTGTATTTACTCTTTAAATAAAAGGATTCATCAAAGGTCTTAAACTTTGAAACACATCCTGTGTCCATCTCTGGTCTTTACATTGACATACAATGAATCACATATTTCTACCCAGTGCACAGTGTAGGTGAAGCTCCACTTAGGTAGCAAGTGGAGCTTTACTATTTCATCCTCTTGGTGCCAGGGATGGAATGGGTCCTATTGTATGTGCTGGACTGGAAACATATTAATACAAATGAAATCCAACTTTTAAAACATGTATATATATTTATACTGTATATATGTATATGGGTGTACCTTGGGTGTATGCACGTGCCCTGTTTGAATGACTTTGTCACTTATATGCAGAAATGTGTTCACCAAAATATGAATGCATCACAGATATTATCATCATCATCTTTATGGCTCAGGTAAAGCAGGAGCCACATTCACTGTTTGAATTGTGACCGTTTTTAATCTGGGAGGTCCAGTCCACATTAACATAAACAGTTGCTATTTCAGAAAGGGTATCCCAAACTACTGAAATACTTACCTGAATTACCTGACGTTTATAGTATTTTATGCATGTACCCAAGAGGAGCTGGTCGACTTTCAGAAGTGTGTATTGATTCTGCCAGCACTGTTGGATCCACACATGAGATGAACTCATATAAAGAATGATGGCTTGAATCTTTGATTTGATGCAGGGCCTTGCAAAATGTGTTTATAAGGTGTTGCGCTTTGTCAGCAGCCAGGCAATACTCTTGGCAATGAACAAAGAATGAGTGTTGAGATTACTCATCCATCCATATGAAATATAATTGCTCCCAGTAAAGAAGCTGACTGCGTTATCATGATTCCTTTATATGCCTGACCATGGCTTTGCTTCCTAAACACTGCAGAGGGCAGGGGCTGCTTCACACATTTATCAGACACTGAACCCCCTGCAACCTTGTGGCTGGCCTTATCACATGAAAAGCCATGGTAGGGATGGGAGGCCAGCCAGGAAATATAATCCTGTTTTAGAAACACAGCAAAAACATAACCAGCCAGCATGCGTCCAACTGGAGAATTAGAGTCGTCCGAGGGCAGTTAGGACCTGCAATTGTGTGAATGTTTTCCTTTTTTTCTCACAGCTGAACTTTATCTGTTAATTTTGGTCCTTGATCAGAATCATTGTTAACAGTGTCAGGTGTTATCTCTGGAACAAATCCCAACAGAAAGATCAGTTTCCACCAGGGATTCATAAGTGGATATTTAGTGCCCGCCACATGATCCAGTTTATCTCTGTCAAACATACATTTCCATTTTTTCTGCACATGAAAACAATGCTAGGAATTTACTGTCCAGCCTTAACTTCTAACTTTTTGTATATAGTCACGTTTAAGCTTTTGAATTCTTCCAGAGGCTGCTGTGCATTCTGCAAAAACAGAAGGCTGACCCATTTAAATATGAATTAGCCTTGATCCTGTGTTGTTCATTCAAACAAAGCTTTGTTGCAGCAGGCAGAAGGGCTTCTTCTGCTGTTGTGACTGCTAATCTGTTTCAAAATCGCAGAGGACTGTTAAGTCCGCCATCTCAAAGTTGCATGGACTGTAATCATTTGAGGATTTATTTTCAGGCTTGAGTGTTGACCCAACAGGAAGCAAGAAGTATGTTTTGTGAAATGTAAAAACTATATCTGCAAGTACTGTGACATATTTCTTTTCTATTAGGCAGAGAATAGTGTTTATTTTGATACTATGAAGCACACAATGAGGTTGATTGACAGTGGTGGACTTTTTTTTTCAGTAAGAACACAACCATGAAATTCAAAGCGAATTTCAAAACCTGCTGTAGAAATGTGTATTTGCGTTTGTTATCACTCAGTGTATTTATTCTGAGTTAATAAACAGACTGGTGAAGTGTACAGTTAAATTATTTAGCAAATCTTCTCAAAGGGGGGGATGTTAAGGACTCAAAATGAGGAGCTGTTCTGATACTAAACAGCATGGTTTGCAGTTAAAACAAAGGGATAATAATTCATAGAAACAGTGCTGCCGGCAGGAGATTGCACCAGTTGTTAATCCTTTCTTTGGCACTATTTTAAGCAAACTTTAAATGTACTCTGGATCACTTGCCCAATCCCAGGTCCTCCTAACAATGCAGTCTGAGAGAGCTCTGTTGGGTGCCAGAACAAAAACTAATGGATTCAATGGAAAGCAATTGCAGAGTGCCTATTGCAGGCAAGATGCAGGATTGCAATATGAAATTGTGGTTTCAAAATTGAATTGGAAGGATGCTGTAAAAACAAGTGTATTTTTCTGAATCATTGTTAGAATCGATAACAGCCTCACCAATCTCTTATCACAATTTCCAGCACTGTTTCTCAGACAAAGGCATTTGCTGAAGAATGCGTCTACTTGAATTAAAAAGCATTAGGGCATGTCTTACTGAGAATCAGAATGATGGCAGTGTCATATCACCCAGCCATGGCAGTGCCATACACTTAAACACACACTGGCTGGGACCTGTCCAATCTAAACATTGTGAGCTTCTAAAGGTTTGCACAGGTTAAGCAATTCAGTAACACGTCACTTTCACTCATGTGACAGGCACCTCGGTCTCCAAATCACTGATATGAGATTCTCCTCTGGGGCAATGACTTCAAACAAGCCACATTGCATTATTTATTCCTATTTTCTATTGGATTTGCCTTGCATAAATCCATGTGTGACAATCGGGGATACAATGAATTCTGAAAACAAGCTTTTACATTTTTTTTTTAAATTAGTGGTAAGAAATTATTTTTATTGTTTTCTCCCCCAATTTAGTAATGTCCAATTATTTTTAGGCTCAGCCCACCGCTACCACCCCTGCACTGACTCAGGAGGGGCGAAGACAAACACACGCTGTCCTCCGAACTGTGTGGCATCAGCCGCCTGCTTCTTTATACACTGCAGACTCACCATGCAGCCACCCAGAGCTACAGCGTCGGAGGACAACGCAGCCCTGGGCAGCTTACAGGCAAGCTCGCAGGCGCCCGGCCAGACCACAGGGGCCGCTGGTGCGCGGTGAGCCGAGGACACACTGGCCGACCTAGCCCTCCCTCCTTCCCTCCCTCCAGGCAGCGCACGGCCAATTGAGCACCACCCCCTGGGAGCTCCTCGGTTGGCAAAGGAATAGCCTGGACTCAAACCAGCGACATCCAGGCTATAGGGTGCATCCTGCACTCCATGTGGAGTGCCTTTACTGGATGCCCCACTAGCTTTGGTGAATAACTGGCATCTCAACAAATGACACATTCAAAAACTATTATTATTATTATTATTTATTTCTTAGCAGACGCCCTTATCCAGGGTGACTTACAATCATAAGCAAATACAATTCAAGTATCACAGTACAAGTAATAATACAATTAAGAGCAAGATAAATACAATGACTTTGGTTCAAGCAAGTACAAGTGTGACAAAATACAATTCAATAATACAGCAGATAATAGTCAGTGATAGTTACATCAGGATATGATTAAATACAAAATACTACAGATTAAACACTTGGCAGATTAAAGTACTCAAGTACAGGATTAAATGCAGTAAAATAGGGGGCAGATAAGAGCAAGTAAAGCGCATTTAAAGGAAGGGTGATAAGTGTCCCAGGGGAAGAACAGAGGAGTTCTACAGGTGCTTTCTGAAGAGGTGAGACTTGAGGAGGTGCCGGAATGTGGTCAGGGACATCTGTAGGAAGGTCATTCCACCACTGCGGGGCGAGGGTGAAGGAGGAGCGGGCTCTGGAGGCAGGGGAGCGTAGAGGTGGTAGAGCCAGTCTTCTAGTGCAGGGAGAGCGGAGAGGTCGAGTGGGGGTGTAGGGAGAGATGAGGGTCTGGGGGTAGCTAGGTGCAGTCTGGTCAAGGCATCTGTAGGCTAGTACAAGAGTCTTGAACTGAATGCGAGCAGTGATCGGGAGCCAGTGGAGTGAGCGGAGTAGTGGAGTTGTAATCATTCTCTGACAATTTTTGCATGACTTGTTCATACATTTCCTTGTGTTTACAGCCGACTGCTACTTTGCTATACTTCACTGTACAATTGTAATTGGACACGTGACAGGAACATAAGGACACTTTCAGGTCACAGCGGTATAGTAGCACCATAGGAAACTGCTACATTATTAACAACATGAAAATCATCTTGTCTGAAGGGCTTTAATTTGGTGTTACAGTATTATTATTAGTATTATTATTGAGCGGATGTATATGTTTCATTTCAAAGCACACACTTCAAGTGCTTGGGTGATTAAGTGCATATGTAATTGAAGGTTCCTTTGTATTTTGTCACATGCCTTTTCTTTCCTGGCTGCCAGAGTTATAGGGGACATTTGGTAGAATGAATGAAGGACATGTCAAATTTAAACTTTTTATTGTGTGTGATTTACCTGGAATCTAATAGCTTTAAGTTAATGGCCAGGTCAATTTGGCCAATTTATTTGACAGATAGAGTGGGATATTTTTCTTTTCATTTTAAATTGAAACAGACATCATGCTTTAATAGTATCTACATGACAACCCAAAAGGAGAACCTTGTAGATGTGGATAACAGCAAACAGAGAATTGAAAGTGGAAAATACATTGCTATTCTAAGAGCTCTTCGTCCAAATCGCTTCGACAGTCTATTCACTGGAATAACCATAGAAGACCCACAGAATCACACATTTTAAAGCAGTTTAAAGAAATCACTTTAGATTCTTTTGCATCAGAAACACAAACAATAAGTATCAATACAAACATGAATCTATTCTGGCAGAAAGGGCAAGGAACATGTCTTGACATGGATTGATTTATTAGAAGATATTAATGCAGGACAATAGCTTCCTATACTTGGATATTTCCATCTGTATCACTTGCAAGATTTCAAAATGACAACTATCTAGTCAAGATCCAGATCCAGATCAAGATACTGGGACTCAAGTACAATGAAATAGAAATGTCTATAGCATACTATAACAGGAAATGATAGAAATGATATGTTTTCCATTCTCTTTTTACAATTGAAATAACTAGGAGTGGTGCTGAATTCTGTTTCTCCAATACTTACATGTAAACTGATTTCCCTATAGGCAGTACCTGGCTTTCAGTTCAGTTAGTATGTATGTATCTATGCATGCATCATACGTATCTATACCCTTGTCATTTCTGTAACAATAGTTAAACATTACATTTGTGAGTCAGTGCAAGTGTATTCATACAGGAAGGTGCAATACACATTGATTGTATAAATGCTAAATGAAATTAGATAGGAACTTTGCATAGGAAAACTAATGTAACCATCAATACTGAGGAAAAAAACAGCAACAAACACTGAGCGGTAGATAGCACAAGACTGATAGGCACACGGTTTCAGGAATCACTAATAACTCAAGATCGGATTGGCACGGAATAAAGGGGACTGTGGTGTAGTGTCCCAGGCAAGGCAGGTCTGCACCCTTTGAAACCCAGTCTGCAGTTTACGTGTTTTTCTGCGCTCTTTGAAATATGAGGCCCAGAACTGGCTGGGACATGCACAGTAATGACCATCCTGTAATTGGGAATGACACAATAGACCTCTCCATGTCCCTCCATGGAGAGTGACAGTGGAAGGGCTGATTCACATTAAAGTTAGTATGAATGGAAAGTTTAAAATGCATGTTAAACAGCCACAGTAGTGGGATGTATTTGGTTTAACTAGTAAAAGTCATCCCTGTATCATGAGCTGCTGCTTGTGGATTCTTGCCGGTGCTTTAATTACATACTGATATGGAATTGTATAGTGATACAGCAGGAGGTAATAGATAACACTCCAAAATAAGTGTCTCTTCATTATATGTTCCGACCTGCATTCTTTTACATTTCTAGATGGCAGTCAAATTCAAGGATGGGTGGCATATATTAGCATTTAAACAGGGCTCAGTGCATTGTCAATTTGTAATAGTCACATCTGACGAATGCAGGGGTGTGCTGAGTGCATTCACAGTATGCCTCTCTAAAGATCACACAGAACTTTACTGGATCACATACTTGTCATCCTACACAGCGCCCCCTTGTGCTTATTGAAGTTACGCAGTCTTCAGCTTCCACAGCTTCTCACATCACTGAAGGATGCTGGCGCTTTGCCTTATTGACTGAGGACTCGGAGCTAAACAAGAACACATGCAAGCATGCTAAATAAACCTCAATTCATACAATTCCATTGTAACGAAGGAGGATTCTGTTCAATAATCTCGAGCAGCTCATCTCATTGTATCTCACTGAGCTGAGACGGAAAGTGGCTGTGCTTCTCTTATCTATGCAGGGCACATAATGTAATATGGAGCTGCTTCTTCCACCCCTGACTCAATATCAAAGCAGACTTCTACATGATAAACTTTACAATCATGTTATTACTGTACGGGTATGTGCTCCACCAAGTTTAGTCGTTTTAACAGCTGCTGTAAAATAAAGATATCTATTTTAGCTCAATCTGAGCTCAATCTTTATAGAGTATGTATATTTTTAAGAATTACAAAAGTAAAGCTCAATAACAATATTAAATGTTTGCTTATTTGCTGTTCCACTGTATTTTGTAAACGTCTGTTCAAACTAAAGAACCGCTATCACAATAAGTAGATCCAGCAGCAGTGTTAATGAGATGATTCCTACATGTCAGTGGTTTAATTTGAAAGCTGTTTGTTACACAGAGAACCACACTGTTTCAGAAACAAGCAATGACAAAAATTATTGCTGAAGAATAGACATGTTTGTGAGGATATGTGTCATCTATAGATGTGCATGGGGCCTTCGTTTCTATTGCTCTCATCACTGGAGTTCTCATCAACAAGATAAAAATATATGTAGATATGAAAGCAGCTTATACCCAGGGTAATTCATTAATTGCTAAGCAGCTTGAAGCTGTCAGCAAGTATGTTTCTGTGTTATCAGGTTCCCTAAAACCCAGTTATCCTGTTTCCTCAAAGGATTAGTGTGGGGACAACTAGTATAAATATTTCAGAGTGATTCTAATTAAGCCTGCGTGTATCCAGTGAGCCCACAGAAGACAATGAAAGGAAATCCAATAGTTTGCTGATTGAATATACATCCCTGCACAGCCATTCGGGTTGCTGTCCGATGCATTCATTGCACAAGAACACTTACTTTTCACTCAGCATGTCGAGGTAAACACAGAACAGGGGCACAGGCGCGTTGTCCACACATCTAACAGATATATAAATATTTGATATGCATTGAAATCCATTAAGGTGGGGGTTTACGGGGATCACATTTCTCAACTGCAGCAGGGCAGCAAGGCCATTTTCCATTTCAATGCTGTCTGAATAGCATTCTTTAACAGCACTAAAACATATCATTATCTGGGAACATCAAATTGCATCTAATTCTACACCAAAAACATCTATAAACTGTAGGCTGACTGACGGTTAGAAAAAAACAACAACATTATTGTCAATTTCTTAGGGCTGGTAAATTGACATACTACAAGTGTAGAATTCAGGGTATACCTATACAAGCAGCACAAGTAACAACCATTAGGTAGGAAAAAAAAAATGATGACAGTAAACAAAATTGAGTCCTGCCTTCTGCTTAGGGTATTTTAACACATGGTTAGATAATTCCTTTTCTCTTGGGGTAACACTTTTCCACTGTAGCCTCCAGGTGTAGCGCATACCTGTCCATGCATCGAAGCATTACAATGTGCTTCACACATGAAGTGCTGTGACTGCACTGGCCTAATGTAACAGTCACTATACACCCAGTCACCTACACTCAGGTGTGACTCTCTGTCACTGTGATGTGGATAACTGGCCACCGAGAGCAAGGCTGAGATCAAAGAACTCAAAGCACTTTAATAATCCCCTGACTGAATTCAAACAAGTTCCTATATGTGAAGGCTTTTCACCTCTGCAAGGGCATTCTACTGATTTAGAGAAAAAGTGACAGACAGATAGATTATTCAATCACCACTGCAATATCCAATTTAAATATGACATCACTAAATAATTGCATATGTGGTCAAGAACAGAGGGCAGCAGTGCAGTAAATACTGATTAAAACAATACATCGGCAAGCTATTTACTGTCAAGACAAAAGCAACGGCTACCTGCACTAAACAGAAGCTCAAGCTTTTTGAAATACTTTAGACAGAAAACAAATTCAGATTAGGAATAAGGACGCTCCATTGTCCGGCCATTACACCACAGGAGATGAACATAGAACTTTCACATCCAATGTCTAGCTCTGTAAGCAAAACAGAAGGGCAGCAAAACCATCAAAAGACAAATGTAAATAAAAAAAGAAATGCATTTGAAATTTCAAATGTTTAAACTAGCAATCAAGGCACTGATTAAGGGTTTCTTACTGCAATGCAGTCGTGATTAGTGGTCATTGTCTTGGCCTGCCTTGTTTACTGCAATGTCTTCAACCAGGGTTCTGTGGCTTAAACGTGGTTTACTGCTCTTTACTGTATTTACAAGACTCGCTAGAATGAATCCACAAGCAACCTCCTGACACGAATGTGGAATACCTAATGCTGTTCAACAACTAGCACATCACCACACTGCACTATGGAGTATTATTCCATACACTCGGAATAGAAACACCAACAGTATGAAGGGGCATCAGCGGCAATGAAATTAGATTCTATGTTTCATTAAAAGGGAAAAATCACAAACAGTTATTTTCAGAACATATCAATATGATCACCTTTCTCTTGCTACCTGTGTATATTATCACTGCACAATTGCTGTTTATCTATCTATTGTCACTGCGAAATGAACAAAGCTGATAAGAGGCAGCATTCTCTGGGTTTACAGCTAAATCCAATTAGAGCCCAATGATTCTGACAGCTTGGCACTGAACGCTGATTTTCCTTTAACTCTTTCAATACAAGGATTGATATTTCAGACAAACATGCGAATGACAGTTTCAGTAATGTGACAGGGTGCCCTTTAGAAGTGGATTGGATTGAAATGTCTGCAGCTGCTTTTTATAGACAGAACCTCCCCCAATAGATCCATGTATGGATATGGAGCCATACAGTAACCTTTGTCTGTTATGACTTCTTTGCTTGTTTTTCCCTGAGTGCTGCAGAGTACAGATTAGGAGTTTGTCATAACATTATGAATGAGCTGATTCTGTAAGGATCCCTGATGTCACGTGGAGTTTGTGTCCAGCAGTAGATGTCTTCTTAGAATAGAAATGCCATAATGATACATTACACTCATAGAACATGCTGCTTTTATTTCTCTCTTCTTCATGATGTATTCTAGTACTTTAAAAAAGAGCTGGATATGACACAATATTTCAAGAGCGAAGGCAGAGAGCCCTCTCATGTTCTACACTGTAGGTTTTTTTTCCTCTTTGCTGTAAAATGTAGGCCTGAACGCATCTCAGCATAACTGACAGAGGGGCCTTTATAGAAACACGCTAGTATTTATTTATTTATTTTTAACCAACACAGAGTAATATTTTGCAGAAAAGAAATAAAAAAAATGTGTGGCACTGTGGCAGGCTGAGCCCTGTAAATAGTGTGTATTGGTGGTGGTTTGTGAATAAAATGTCTTTTTGTTGGCTTAGATATGGCAGGGCTGGGAGGTTAGACTCTCCTCTCTGTCTAATTGAAATGTCATGTACAACAGGTGGTCAGGTGTCAATGTAATAATTGATAATCAATTAACCCTGGTCACCTTCCTTTAAAAAAGAGGCTGAAAAGCCAGTCTCTTTGTTCTTCTTTTGTTTGTTCCTGTCCTTGTGTACCAGCGTGAAGATTCATGCCAGGGTGGATAGCCAAGGAACTTGAACTGGATGAACCAACAAAGATTAGTGTTTAAGCAGGATAACAGCAACACCTTTAGGGTAGTATATTTAGTTTGTGTTTGGGAGAAGGTTCCTGAAGCGGGACCTCCCTCTTAGTGGGGTCATCGCTGAGCCACTGGATGGCAAACTTTTGTTTTTAGTGGTTTTACCAACTGTGTTTTGTTTTGTGTATTATGTACACCTGTGTGTATGTCCTTCTGCCCTGGGGATACCACTGCTAGTACCCTAGTGGTGGCCACCACTCACTGCAACCCCTTGTAAATAATACAACCTGGATGCCTGAGCAGTGTTTGTGACCTCAGACCCTCTGCGTCTCTCTCGTTTCTCAGCGGATACCCACACTGTAACAGAATACCCATTGCAGACACAAGAACAGAAAAAAAACTGTCAATAAGTATTTCTTAGAATAACTAAATTATTCATGAAGACATTGCCTTAGGAGGGGAGGTAACATCTCCATGAACATGTTTAAGTATGTAATATTAATTAAAAAGTTAATCTAAGATCTTGTAGCCTCCTAGCTGCTCTATATTTATACTTATTCAATAAGCGAGGTGACAGCCTGACTAAGCGATTGAATATTAAAAGGGATGATAGGTGTGCCCCAGGACCTCACCTCTCAGCCTGAAGGACTCCTCATCCTGTGAGGTGAGAGATCAGACAGCCAAAGCATTTCCAACCATGACCACACATGCGATACAAACATAACATAAAGAACATGCATTGTATTGCACACAGAAAAGGTGCAGAAAATCGGTACAGATTTTCTATTCTGCCTTGTCACTGTCTCATATCTTAATAGAAATGGCAGGATTTATTACTGCATCCTGCCTTTAGCATCAAAAGCTTCATACCGTCCTTTCAATCAAAGAAATCTGCTTTTGTGAAAGTGATGTCATCAGCCATACTGACTGAAATAACAATCCCTTACAAGTTAAACCTTTAGCGATTGTTGGTCTTAACATTAGCTAGCTTTTATCACAGAGTTAATGGTTAGTCTTGCAGCACTGGCTTCCTTGTCGCTGTTACCTTGGTTTCCTTGGAGACATTGGTGTTATTGGAATTATCATTTAACCACCTGTGTCTTTTAATGGCAGCAGGTAGAGCCCGAGGGTGCAATTTGCTTGATAGTTCCTTTTCTTATTGTCCCTGAAATGGCAGTGTTCGCTGGTCTACCTGCTCTGCTCTGCTCAAGCATTAGGGGGGTTGAGGAGAGGCCTTTTTCATAAGAAGTTCATATGTATAGGACGGAAGGATCCAGAGCTGACCATTCTGGTTGGCTGAAAGAGGGTAGGGTGTGTCCCTCCTTTAAATCCACCCCCAGTGAGTATTCCATTGTTATGAAGTGAAGTGTCAATCAATCTGCACTAGACATGATGGTGCTCACTGCAACCAAATACACTTCAGTTATTTTAACTCATAAGTGATTGAGAAAAATAAACTCCTGCTGATTCCTGCTATTTACCAACAGAATGACGGAATGCAGAGTTTTGAATGTCAAGTGAAGTTCACCTTCTTTGAGGCTTGAGGGATTATTGATCAGGTGGTGGGTAAATGTATCTTTACATCGTTAGCTCGTTATTAATGGTTTTAATTAGTTTCTTAATTAACTTGACCCCTAAAGCCTCATTTGCAGTAATTACTTCAGTGCAGCATACACTATCAGGGCTAAATCAAAACCCTTTAGCTGGTTGCAGATATTCTACTTTAAACCAATGTCGAATTAATTAGCGGCTGTTGCAACTTTGTTTTTCTATACATTTTGGTCTTCTGTTCCTGAATTCAATCCCCTTGCGTAAGGACACACAGACATGTTTAAATTGGCTTTCATTAAAATCACATTGTCATTCTTGATCTTCTGAGGTCAAAAGAAATATCCAAATGATTTTCTCTTCTCCCGTTCACTGCTAGTTATCCATCACTATGATTAGAGATGGTCAACAACACTGACTGCATTTCATGGTGGTGGTAGATATTGACAAAAAAGTGGTTTAAGGGGGTGCTGCTGCAGGATGTTTTACGCAGAACCAAACAGTAGCAATCATTGTAATTCAGTAACCCATCTGCACCCATGCTCAGAAACTCACCCGTAAACAGGTTTTCATTGTCATTACATAATGCCCCCCAGCATCCATTAGAAGAAAGACTACATCCTTACTATAGCAAACACTGCAGTACTGACACATGATGCAAAGAGGAGCAGCATTGTGGGGAATTGTCTCTCTCAGACACTTGCTTATGCATTACTTCTCAGCAATCCCCCAAGGCTTAGGATACACCATTGAAACCATCCAAAGAGTCTCAAAGGTGTGTTATCTATGTTATTGTTAATTGCTATGCAGGTGTGATTTATCAAAAGAGCTCATTTGAGTTTCTCCTAACACTGGGGGTTATTTATGAACTTTTTTTATAATTCATTGCTAGACAACACTTGGAAACCTTTCTTGAACCCTTTTTAATTTCAGGCTCCATTGCATGGTTGTGCTGTTCCATTTTCTTGACTCTTTCTTGGTTAATAAATGAAGATGAAGTCACGCAGAGCAGGTAAAGAATGGCCTTCGCCAGCCGTCACACTCAAGAGTAATTACAGGCCTTGTTCCAAACATCTCGCAAATATGGACTTGACTGTCTGCCTATCTTGTGTTATGTTTGTCGCTACAGTAACATGTTGTGCTGTTAGCTACTATCTAAACCTGTATTAGGTATCTGTAAAAAACATAGTGGCAGTTTTTGTGCGTGATCATGTGTGGCAGGTTTCCAGTAAAGTGATGTTCTTTTTTTGTTCCTATCATTGTCAATGCAGCATGGCATGAAGTCTATTATTAGAGAACAATAAGGGTGGTGTTTAAGAAAAACAGCTTTTTATTATTACTTTGCTTGATTTTTGTATTGAAGTGCATTGAAGGCTTTATTGAGATTCCATTGATCCTATAGTGTCCTCCAATGTTCCGTCTGTGCGGTATCTCTCTGGAAATACAGGACAAGGCAAACCAACTTCTCATAATACACTGTATGCCAGGACACAGTGTAGTGTTAGCCTCTAAAGAAAATAAAACACCAACAGTTACTTACTGCTGCACAGTGAAGCAGTCAAGCTAAATAAAGACATAGTAGCATTAATATATACAGCAGCATTCCGCATACATACTGTATGAATATAGAGGTATTTAAGAACTCACAGGTCTCAATAGATAGATTCAAGATGTATCCCACGTGTAACTGTATTTGACTTGTCCCAGGGGCACACTGTGAAATGTGTTCCATTAATCTCAATTTATCTTTTTTCTAATTGATTAAGAAGATGCTGTAATAAAATACAAACTTAACATCATTCTTTTTTTCAGGGTAAGGGTCTAAAGATCAATACTTTTACACTCTTTTTCTACAGATAGTTGGTAAGGATGGCAGTCAGTCACACAGAACAGTTTAAATTTAAGGCATTTCGACTTCAAGACTACAGTCTATGTAACTCTGAAAGACATTAGAACATCAAAATGGGCTTTTCTGTATGTATAAATGATTTGAGCTGTCTATGTCAACTGCAGTAAGTCTTGGGAGCAACAGTTTTAGAGGGGGCCAATGCAAGATTGCCGTCTGCTAAGATCAAACATATTTTCTGTTGTGTCTCCAAGTTAGTTTATTTATTTCTGACCTCCAAATGACCTCCCATGCCTTCTAAAGAATTTAAGCCAGGTTATCGTCTGGGTTAATGAGACAAGACGGAATGCTGCGGCATCCACGGTCACTGCAGCACTAATCTACTGTACAGATTTCAGAGCACAAAACAAGAAATGACTATATAGGGTTCTTCTGAATCAGTACATTGTTACATATTTGTTTTTCAGTCACATATATTACATTATGGAAGGATCTGGGATTTAGTGCTGTGGTCAGTATTGGAGAAAGTTGTCCTGATAGTGGATAGTTGTATTGCTATCACACCAGGAAGCCAGGCTGTAGTTGAAAGGTCAAACTGTGTTAATATCGATCTATAACTAATGGAAACAAACAGGATTAAAGATTATTATTATTATTATTATTATTATTATTATTATTATTATTATTATTATTATTATTATTATTATTATATTGTTGTTCAAACGCTGTCAGAAAATGTGAGTTGAAATCCTGCTGGATATCTTTTGATATGGCAGGTGAGGAAGACAGCAACATTTATATATTGATATACTTTGAATGTTAATGTTTGGAAAGGATAATTTAAATGTCTAGAAATGGGCTCACACAGAGCCAGCTAACACAAGCTGTAAGACATGCCTTCAAATGACATGACGGTCAATACTGACACTGGTGTTTGTTCCCATTTAGTAAAACACTACAAAGACCCAGAGGGAAGCTGCATTATCAGAAGCATGTGGGGTGCACTGAAAGCAGCTCCATGAATGGAGGGTCTTGGTGCTGTCAGATCTGTGAAGGGGGAAAGGCTTTGTTGCCAAGACGATATGCACCCATTCCAGACATGTGCTGCATGGGCCAAGAGCCAGGAAATAAGATGGAGTAGAATCTGCCAGAGCAGCACCTACATAAATGATAAGGAAATCCAATCGAATGCCATCTCTCTATGCATACTTTTATGCAGTAATCTCCTGCTGCCTTCTGTAATTTCGCAATGCAAACAACTACCTCCATAGAAAATAACTTATTCAGATTGAACAAACTGGGCATGGCAAACGGTAAGCTCTCACACTGCCGGGGTCAGCTGAGTAGGTCCAATATAAACAGCTGCGGAGATGGATGGGAAGTCGACACTGAAACGAGCAGTGGATCCCAACAAAGACCCCCTGTCTGCAGCACACGGGGCATGAGGAAATGTGATCAATTCAAATCAACACAAACACTAGAAAATATGCTTTTGTGAACGTGCTTTCTGAAAGGGGACCAGGAGAAACAGAATGCAGTTCAGCTAGACTGTCAGTGGCGGCCACACGTTAGGGCTGGCCCCTTACTGCACGTTGCTTTAACAGAAGGGCTTGCAGTGCTTCTAAATACAGGATGCACATGCCGGGCATGTAGGTCATTTTGAATGAAGTCCTTGTTGCTGGTATGAACACCATAGCGTTTGCATTGTGAGAACTACTTCATCTGAGTTAGCATCCACATATAATATAGTAATTGAACCCTAAAGACACTTTAGTAGACTTCATTAGCAGGTTGTTAACCCTGTCTTTAACCATTGTACTTGTGAACTTGGATGCAGTCCTCACTGTTCATTCTACAGCAGTTTTACATTTACCCTGTGTTATGTTCCTGGTGAATACGATTCCTCGCACTCTCTTTCTCCCTGTTAACTCCTTCTGCAAATGTTTCCTGTTTACAGGGTAGATTCATGACCCACTACAGTTGTATCTTTACCTTCTAAACAAAAGAAGCATATTGTCCTTCATAAGCACCTTCAGGGAGCACTTCACCAGATTGTGTATCTCCTGCTCCTGTTAAAAGCCACTCCCCATTCCTGGCATGTGATGAATTAACTGTGATAATCGGCTGTATTTTCCAGGAATATTACTGGCTATGCACTAACTAATCATTACAGAGCTATTTAAAAGCCATGAGTGAGATGGCATTCTAATCCAATCACTCATTGTATTAACAGTACTAGCTTCCGCACTGCAGACATATCTTGCATTTGCTTTCCATGTTTATTCAACTTTAGACACTTTTCTAGATTTCAGAGCCCCCTGGAACATTGCAGTCAGTGTCACTGCTTAGGGTTCATTGATAAGCACAGAACCCTGGAACACTGCAGTCAGTGTCACTGCTTAGGGTTCATTGATAAGCAGCACAGAACCCTGGAACATTGCAGTCAGTGTCACTGTTTAGGGTTCACTGATAAGCAGCACAGAACCCTGGAACATTGCAGTCAGTGTCACTGCTTAGGACTCATTGATAAGCACAGAACCCTGGAACATTGCAATCAGTGTCACTGCTTAGGGTTCATTGATAAGCACAGAACCCTGGAACATTGCAGTCAGTGTCACTGTTTAGGGTTCACTGATAAGCAGTACAGAACCCTGGAACATTGCAGTCAGTGTCACTGCTTAGGACTCATTGATAAGCACAGAACCCTGGAACATTGCAGTCAGTGTCACTGTTTAGGGTTCACTGATAAGCAGCACAGAACCCTGGAACATTGCAGTCAGTGTCACTGTTTAGGGTTCATTGATAAGCAGCACAGAACCCTGGAACATTGCAGTCAGTGTCACTGTTTAGGGTTCATTGATAAGCAGCACAGAACCCTGGAACATTGCAGTCAGTGTCACTGTTTAGGGTTCATTGATAAGCAGCACAGGACCCTGGAACATTGCAGTCAGTGTCACTGCTTAGGGTTCATTGATAAGCACAGAACACTGGAACATTGCAGTCAGTGTCACTGTTTAGGGTTCACTGATAAGCAGCACAGAACCCTGGAACACTGCAGTCAGTGTCACTGCTTAGGGTTCATTGATAAGCACAGAACCTAGGAACATTGCAGTCAGTGTCACTGCTTAGGGTTCATTGATAAGCACAGAACCCTGGAACATTGCAGTCAGTGTCACTGTTTAGGGTTCATTGATAAGCAGCACAGAACCCTGGAACATTGCAGGCAGTGTCATTGCTTAGGGTTCATTGATAAGCAGAGTTTGTTTCCAGATTCTTTATTCTGTGGATCTGAAACCTGCTGAGATTTGGATGTTGTAGTTTGTGTTGTTTGTGAGCCTTTTAAGTATCCCGTTTAGGTTTTTTTCCCCAAAGGTGCCCAGTTTTGCAAATAGAAAATCTAATTTTCAATGCACAAAGCAGCTTTGTATGATTTAAGCAACATCTCTGCGCATGCATGTACAGTACTCTACAGCAATGGGTACTTCCCATGAGAGCCTACATGTGTCACATGACTATGACACTTAACTCATTTTTACAAATCTGCTCCATTTCCATGTCCCACTGCAAGTTGGCATTAGAAAATGATTAACAAGGTTCCTTTAAACTCTAGCTGTGTTCGATTATCATCATCAGTAATAATAATACTAATTCAAATAACGTATGTCCAACTGTGCACAATAAGGCTGTAATTCTATAGAGGGTTTCTGCTGACATATAAATCACGAGAGTGTTAACTTGTGTAATAAGTATTAGTACAGTATTATTAATTGTGCAATTCAATTGAAAGTAAATGGCTTCTACCATCCTGTGCAAACTACAATACCATGTATTCCCCTGGGTTCCTGGATGCTTGGTTCCACTCTGACCATGCAGTACAGCAAGCACCTCTTACTGCAGGCTAAGGGATACAGAACAGCTGTGTACAGTCGTGTTCTCAGTAAAAGGGAGGGGATTTCACGATTAGGGCAACAAAAATAAAGAAAACGAAATCTGCTGCAGACTCCCGCTGCTATTATGAAACAGGATAGAGACCAACAAAATTTACAACACATACTTATTAAAATGCATGTTATAGAACTTGTGAATACTAAATAAGCTAAGTAGCTCACAGCAGATAGACATGCAAAACAGAGGAGCCTATCACATTGTTTTGACCTCCTGTTCTGTTTTCTTCTCTGCTAGATATAAATAGAAAGCTCTTTAACATATCAAAGATGACAGACTGAGACAGAATGCGCTGCCTATACTGTCGGTGTACAGGTCTACTAAGAACTGCATCCATAATACTCCTTCCAAATCACTGTGTGTGTGTGTGAGTGTGAGTGTAAGATTAGAGGGAAGAAGACATCTACTCCAAAGCTAAAGACAAGGAAAAAAGCATTCTCTGGAATCCCCTGGAGGCTCTCCTTCAGTCTCCCTCTTCTGTTCATCCTCACACTTTTATCATTCCCATTATTCTGCTGTTTAATAGAATACATGCTAAGTACAAAATGCCTTATTCAGGGTAAATCTTTAACGAAATGAGAAAAAACTTGTAATGTCCTATTATTCACATGGGCTTCGACATGAGGCCTGAGGGCCTTTCCAGCTTTCGAATGTCTCTGAGAATGCTTTATGAGGAGGTTATTATTATTATTATTATTATTATTATTATTATTATTATTATTATTATTATTATTATAAAAATAAGAAGTCTTTTTAAAATTGTTAATATTTCAATCTGGTTTTTAGAAATCAATTCATTAGACACTTATGCTAATGTAACTGATTCTTTAGGCTACATGTTCACAACACATGACAACTATTCAACCTAATATGGGTGATGGTGTGAATCTGCATCACACTGGTCTAATATCATTATGATATACATGTTCATGTACAGCAAACATCTCCCTCCATTCAGTGCATTAATGTCAAGTCCTTAATCGCTTATCTTTGTATCATCTGAGTGTCAACCTTGTATTAAATATAAATGTTGTGTGACAGATTTTAAACACATTGTAGGGATTTTTTTTTTATTTGTATATACTGTATAATATACATTAGACATACAAAAAAAATGTTACCTTACAGTGTAAGCCTTACAGTGTAAAGTAGGCCTATATAAATACTACCATGAGTTTAAAAGCTGTTGCATAAGATGTGTGTTCCATTGTTAAACACTCGGTTCTCAGTGTTGTGAATCAGTGGTATCTGCTGCCCATGGACTCCAACCTGAGCAACGCCTACAAAGTGCATTGGCCACATGCCCTATTGGCAGGGTTAGGACAGATATACAGCACTACAGTATTAAAAGGGTAGCCCAGAAGAAGAACTAAACATATGCACTAGCTTGTGTAATACAATAACTGAGGGTGTCAATGGACTATTACCAGAACGTGCCTGTCTATAAAGTTGACAGCACTGTGTAGTTTGTACATGTACAGTAATTCTAAACCCTTCTGTATGTATGTGCAGCAATTGTTCAACAGTAATGATACCTTGTTATTAAATCGGCTTTTCTGTCAAATTACTTAATAAACCACACAGCTGTAGAACCTGTCCAGTTACTGGTGGATTGTATAATATCAGAAATCTCAATACCTCCACAGACATTGCGGGTAGATGAACGAGGGGTGTTTCAGGACCAAGGATAGCGCAATGAAGTCCAAGGCTAGTTCAATAAAGCCCGTTAATAACAGCTCAACAGCTCAATATCCTCCACTACAGAGAGCAGGCGAGTCTACAAAAGCCGACTCAGCCTCATTTAGATTGGCCTTAGAAAAGAGAATGTGCATGTTTGTCATTGAAGGCAGTAATGCATTATGTACGCATTATTGTTATTATTAGTAGTAGTATTGGTGCATTAAAACAGCCTTAAGTAATGCCAATAAAACCAATACATCACTGTCAAGAATAGAATACAACAAATAATTATAAACAATACATAAAGCCCTATTAAACAAAAGCAACACACACGCAAC
This sequence comes from Acipenser oxyrinchus oxyrinchus, assembly GCA_030684275.1. Taxonomy (NCBI): domain Eukaryota; kingdom Metazoa; phylum Chordata; class Actinopteri; order Acipenseriformes; family Acipenseridae; genus Acipenser; species Acipenser oxyrinchus. The sequence goes on along the minus strand of CM060256.1, from coordinate 54,358,094 downwards.
AGGCCTACCGTCTCCTTTTATTTGATTATTCACAATGTAGTTTGCTTTGAAATAGCTAAACGCGTTTATTCTCTCTTCGTATTTAAAAGACGGACAAACGCAGCTCACGCTCTCTGCCGTTCGTTAAACAAGACGCATTTAAAAAATAACCCCAGTCTACCACTTTTTGATCGTCAGGTGAGTTGTTTCCTCCCGCAGCTTACAGTATCACATCATGTGCATCCATAGAACAAAAGGTTTCAGCAGATTAACATCACAGCAAGATATGCGCTGAGCAGTAACGTTTGCTGCAACTTCTTGCACCTCTCACTTCTGCAACATTCCGTTTCCAAGGATTTTTTAAATTTATTTTTTTTCCCAGGCTCGTACTGCACTGGAGCGCAGCTCAATGCAGATATCGAACCGCGTGCACCTGCAGAGGCAGGTAGAGGCAGTTGGAATTACAGCGAACACTCCCTGTTTCATTAGACCCGGAACCCAGACAACACTTTCAATGATTGGTTTATTTCTCGTTGGGTGCTGATGGTGGGATCTCTGGCATAGGCACTTGCCTGCAACTGACTTAGCTGAATTATTCATTTTCCGCGTCAGTTCAGTCTCCCTTTTCTGAATATCGCTGAGCACGTAGTTGGATATTTTTTCTGTGCAGAGGAGCAAAGCTCAGATCGCGTGCTGACAATCCAATGAATTGCGGAGATCGGCAAGACCGGCGTGGTTATCTGTATCAGCATTTTAGCGGTAAGAAGACCTGAACACATTGATTACAGCTTTGATATTATTATTATTATTATTATTATTATTATTATTAAGTAGGCTTTTCATCCACGTTGTGACAGATGAGATAAGCTTAGCCATCGTGGTGTTTCGCTTTGTATGGAAGTGGAGCATCGTCGCCTTTCTTTCCTTATCGCTTTCTTTTTGTTCAATCTTACTGGAAAGTAAAAATACCCTGCCCTGTAATTTCTCTTTGCCTTTCAGTTCCTCTAACTCCGTTCTTGTGGTCGAGCAGAGCCCCTAATTCGTTATATCGTTCTAATGAGATAATTTGTAATTTGATTGCTGTTTGTGTGTATTGTGTTTCGATCCTGTGGTACACGTTCCTTTAGAAAAGTAGGCTCAGCCGTGCCAGGGAGTTAAACTAAGAGCTCAAACCGTATTTCTTGCGGAATGCAGAGCGTTGCAGTCTACGGGTAGGAGAGGAACACTTGAAAGCGCATTTTGAGATTTCTGTTTTAAGTGTTCGTTCCTGGTTCATTTTTTTATTTATTTACTTTTATATTCTAGTCGTTATGGATCTGCCTTTGAGCAAACGGGGGGTTTCTACTGGTGATGTTTATATATGAATCGAGTTATATTGTATGTAAACTGTAGCAGTAATGATCTTTTGTAGTGAATGTTAAAACATGATTCTGTATTTTACTGATGGCCATAAATAAGTAGGCTACTCTGATAAATCAAAGGTGTGTATTTGAAATTGAATTTGCTGAACTGCATTTTGTAAAATGTGACAAATACACGTCTCCGTATACTTATAAATCAGTGTGTATTCTTAACAGAGCTGAAGCATATTTGGTGCAGTCAAGCTTTTTCAGGTTCAGTTCCTTGTATTCCTGTTAATTTGTTAATATAAATATTCTTATTCACTTATATTTTTTTAGGTGACAGTAAACGCTCTCTATTGTATATGAAATTACAGTTGCCTGATACTGGTTGTTTTCTGAACAAAATACATTATATCAGATAGTCTTTTAACAATTTCTCATTTTTCCTCCATTTGTAATCCCTTTCTCCCAAATAACATATGGATCCGTACATTACCAAAATTAGCTGCTGTTTAAGGGCAAGCAAAGTACTATAATTGTTCTTTTCTTTTTTATCCTGAAGGTTAATACACGATATTCTGCAGGATTTTAAGAAGATGTTGCTGTTGGTTTTGCTGGCTTTTTCTGTACCTAGCTCGTCTCCCAACTTGGATTCTGACCTCTCAGCGGACACCTGCAGTGCTTGCTCTTGTATGTCCATAGAAAATGTCCTATATGTGAACTGTGAGAAAATTGCAGTATACAGACCTACTCAGCTTAAACCACCACCTTCGACTTTATATCATCTCAATTTCCAAAATAACTTATTGCTCATCCTGTACCCGAATTCCTTTATTGATTTCACTCATGCAGTGTCACTCCAGTTAGGGAACAACAAGCTGCAAAACATTGAGGGAGGGGCTTTTCTTGGACTGAGTGCATTAAAACAATTGCACTTAAACAACAATGAATTAAAGATGCTCCAAGCAGACACATTCCAGGGTATAGAAAACTTGGAATACCTCCAGGCTGACTATAATTTAATCAAGTTTATTGAACGAGGAGCCTTCAATAAGCTGCACAAGCTGAAAGTGCTCATTCTTAATGACAATCTCATTTCCAGCCTTCCAGACAACATATTTCGCTTTGCTTCTCTTACCCATTTGGATATAAGGGGAAACAGGATACAGAAGGTTCCTTATATTGGGGTTTTGGAACACATTGGGAGGATAGTGGAATTGCAGCTAGCGGATAATCCTTGGAATTGTACCTGTGATTTGTTACCCCTCAAAGCTTGGTTGGAGAACATGCCCTATAATATTTATATAGGAGAGGCCATTTGTGAAACACCCAGTGACTTGTATGGGAGGCTGTTGAAGGAAACGAACAAACAAGAACTGTGCCCTATGGGAACAGGGAGCGATTTTGATGTCCGCATGCCTCCATCACAGATTGAAAGCGGACAAACCACATCCAATGTTGCACCAACTACAATGCAACGCCTCGTTACCAAAGCGCCAAAAACCACCAATCTTTCAAAAATATCAGGAATTGTTGCTGGCAAGGCGCCTTTCAATCAAAATCTCAGTCAGATTATATCTTATCAGACCAGAATCCCGCCCCTAGCACCCTGTCCACTCCCGTGCACGTGCAAAGCCCACCCCTCCGACTTCGGGATTAGTGTAAGCTGCCAGGAGCGCAATATTGAAGATCTTGGCGAGCTGGTGCCCAAACCTCCAAATGCCAAGAAACTGCACCTCAGTGGCAACTATGTGAAAGATATCAGTCCTACTGACTTCCTTGGCTTTGAAGGCTTAGATCTGCTGCACCTGGGGAGCAATCAAATAGTGACTGTTCAAAAAGGAGTGTTTGCGAATTTAACCAATCTACGCAGGCTGTATATGAATGGCAATCAGATCGAGCAACTGTACCCTGAAATGTTTCTTGGACTCACTAACCTCCAGTACTTGTACTTGGAATACAATGCCATCAAGGAGATTTTAACAGGAACCTTTGACTCCATGCCAAATCTACAGCTCTTGTATCTGAACAATAACGTGTTAAGGAGTCTCCCATCTTATATCTTTGCTGGAGTTTCACTTGCCAGGCTGAACCTGAAGAACAATCACTTCATGTATCTGCCTGTAAGTGGCGTTCTAGACCAGCTGCTCTCCCTCACACAGATAGATTTAGAAGGAAACCCCTGGGATTGCACATGTGATTTAGTGGCTTTAAAACTGTGGCTCGAGAAACTGAATGAGGGAATTACAGCCAAAGAAGTAAAGTGCGCGTCCCCAGTTCAGTTTTCTAACATCGAGCTGAGGTTACTGAAAAATGAAATCTTATGCCCAAAACTTTTAATGAAGCCACCTTTCATTCTAACTAGCCTCACTCCAACTATTACATCTACATCACCAGCTGGGCTCAGTAAAGCTCCTCCCGGTGGGCCTGTGCCCTTGTCAATAATGATTCTGAGCATTTTAGTTGTGCTCATTTTGACCGTGTTTGTTGCATTCTGCCTTCTTGTTTTTGTCTTGAGGCGCAACAAAAATCCCAATGCAAGGCATGAAGGCTTAGGGAACCAGGAATGTGGCTCCATGCAGCTTCACATCAGAAAGCACGACCAGAAGACCAGTAAGATCGATGACCTTGGAGGAGAGACCTTCATACCACAAACCATAGACCACATGCGCACAAGCCACACCTGCGGGTTACATGATTCTGAATCAGGGTTTAAATTTGCAGATTCTCAGAGACAGAAAATAATTCTTCAGAATTGCGCTGACAAGGACACAGACTCGTTTCATGCAATGGATTCAAGGAAGAGGCTCAGTACTATTGATGAATTGGAGGAATTTCTACCGGGAAGGGATTCCAATCTGTTTATTCAGAACTTTTTGGAAAATAAAAAGGATTTTAACAGTATAGGAGTCAGTGGGTTTGAAATCTGCTACCCCGAAAAGACACATGACAAAAAGTTGAAAAAATCTTTAATAGGTGGTAACCACAGTAAAATCGTGGTGGAGCAACGGAAGAGTGAATATCTGGAATTAAAAGCAAAACTTCAAGGTTCTCCAGACTATCTTCAAGTGCTCGAAGAACAGACAGCTTTGAACAAAATGTAGGTCACCCAATCCTTCAGCAAATACTTCTTTAATGACAAAAGTGCCTTTTGTTGACTTTAAACTTCCAGAAAGCTAGCAATCATTAGAAAACCAGACAGGTGCTCCCAGGAGCAACTCAAAACACAGTCACGTTATTTGCTAAAAATAATTGGCTTTTTTACAAGTAGAAGTTTTACAAGTCTTTTTTTTTCTCATATGGAGACCATGCATTTGTCAAAGGGATGTGATTTTACACATGAAACTTTTAAAAGGCACCTTCAAGGGTACTTTGCTGCTATTAAAGTCAGTACAATAGCATATCTATCTATCTATCTATATATGTGGGGTATTATATATATATATATATATATATATATATATATATATATATATATATATATATATATATATATATATAATTACACACACACTCATTTACATTGAGTTTGGGGTCATGTGGATGAAATATTAGATAATTGGGTGGCACCTGAAGCAAAGGGTGGATTATCTTCTGAAGTCATGTGGTGCATCTTCTCCACTGAGTGTTCAGATACATCTAGTGAGGACTGGATGACGTTCCCCTTGTGCATTCGTTGGCAGTGTTGCTTGCCAGTATGTTCAATCTGATGTATATGGAAGAACCTTGTTGATATGCGCTGGTATTAACAGAAGGGTTTGCCTCGGGTTTGGCCTGTCAACAGCAGGAGTACCTTCAGTCTGAAAAGCGCAGAACTGCTTACCATGTAAGCTTCAATTAATTTTGTAAGTCTACATTATTTGTATTTGTGGAAGAATTTGTAAAGAAAAATAAATAAATAAAAACAAAACACAGAAACACCTCTAACGCATCAATGCCGGCAATGAGCAGTCAAGCATAGTCCAGTGTGTTCTGGATACAGGTGTGTTCTGGATACAGGTGATCTCCATATTTTATTGATTTATTTTCGTACACTTGGGAGTGTCAGAGGTGTGTGATTCCCTGCTTACTCTCCAACAAACATAAATGTTCCTATTGAACAGTGGTGTGTGGGCATTTTCACCATTACATTACACAAGCTTGATTATTGATCGAGTGTCTAACGATTTGGTTAATCCATTTATCCCAGTTGAATTTGTGAATTTTTTTTTTTTTTTATCAACAATATGCAACCAAAATAAATGTGCTTCGTTATTTCATGCTTTTCTGAATTTCATGAATTTTGCTAAAATGATTTGACGGTGTATCTTAGAGTTCCATTTTGGAAAGGTGTAGCTCCATATAGAGTCTATAAATAATAATGAAGATGACACTAAAGAGAATTGTATCAGTCAACATGTGCAATGTTTACATATTCATGCATCATTAAAAGGATTTCTTTGTTTTATGACAGCTCAATGACAATTTCTGGTTATTGAATATTTATAGAATCATTGATGTTACTCAACCCCAAGAGTGTATTAAACCATGAATACATACTATCTGAAATACAAGTGAAATACAAGTGCAGGTGTGCCTCAAAGGGTGCAATAAAACACATTTGAAATATTTGTTGAGTTGGTGGTTAGTTGCAGTTTTACTGTTCAATTGTTTTTCAACCTGTGGATGTCGAAGGTATTACATTATTTATTTATTTATTTAAGTAAATGTGGCTAAAATCACTTTCCCTTTAACGTGGTATTGTTTCGCTTTGGTTTATGATTTTTTTTCTTTACTTACAGTATTTTGTATTTGCGCTTTAAGAAAATATCTGATTTTCAGGTAAAGTCACATCCCTATGTCCTGCTAATTATTAGCAGCAGTACTCCTTTGTTAGAAAAAGCCATACCAGTACTTCACAGTGACTATCAATTGGTTATGTGTTATGCTGTAAGCAGTTTTGTGGTGCAGATTCCTTGCTGTTATAAACTTCAATGTGCATGTTCTGCTACTTGGTAATGCATATAATGAGCACAGTGGAATTTATTTTTTTTTCTTTTTGTTGCATCCAAAGAAACTGAGATATGTAAAGTAAGAATGTATTTATAAAATGTAAACTCTATTTTGGCATAAATGAAGTCAATAAATCATATTGTTTCTACATTACAGTAAGCAGCCATGTTGTTTTAACATTTGAGTTTGCGTTCAGAAGGGAGAATGATCAGGCTTTACTTTGTACAAGTCTCATCCCTCCCATTATTTTACAAACTGAATGCAGGACAGCAACTTGGCCAGTCAAACAGGGATGGTCAGCTCCACTTCCAAAATCTATACCCCTACAATATCTTCTCTAATGTGGTACTGAGGGCTTGCTCGAATCAACCTCTACCCCACCAGGAAAAGGCACAGATTGATTCTTCCACACTCGTAGTACATGTGTGAACGTCACATTCCAGGCATCCAAAATGAGGTCCTCTGTGAACAGGTGGAACCTCTCTTAATAAAACGTTTACCACAGTAAAAGTGTATTAAACCACAGTGAAAGCATTGTAAAGCTCAGTAAGGTAAAGCAAATTTACATTGCAAACCATTGTAAACTATGGCAAATGCATAGTTTAACTGTGGGAAAAGTATGGCAAAATTGCTAAATCACTGAGCAAATGTACATAAATGTGTCAAATATGCAACCAAAGCTATTGTCATGTACGGTATGTATATATGAATAGTCACTGATCTCCATCAGGTCTTTGGGCAGTTATATGGAGTACTTCTTTCACAATGCCTTACCCCATCCCTTGAGTCCCTTGCCTCATTTGCAATGCTTAACAGACTGTGTAGTTTGATTAAAAAACTCATGCTTATCAAAGCAATATATCTTAGTTTACAAAAATATTTTAAATTATTAGATGTATGCGTACATAGAATGAAATTCATTAGGGGAGAATTTTCTATTTCCCTTCATAAATATTTTAAATTGGAGAAGAGCATACATTTTTAAAATCCACGATGCTTTGAAAGCACTGCTGTAGCTGTGTTTACTATGCCAGGCAATTAGCTTTCACAGAAAAACTAAAAAAACACCTACCATTAAAAGCATTCAATGTGAAATGTGCTGTTGCCGTCTACACCACAGGTAAAATAAAATAAACAAGCAGTGTGTCGGGAGGCGCAATAAAAGCAGGAACACTGCACTTCATTCGCTTCACAACATTCTTCTAGTGCTGCTGTGCTCCTGGCTGTGCAAAGGACAATGGAAGGTATCATTAAGGATCAAGATTGAAATGAAGGATATGGGCTTATAGTTCATTTAAAAAATGTGACACTATCAATAACAAAGAAAAGATTGTACAAAACAAACAGGCCTGTTATCAGCAAGTCTTTCTGAGCACTTTGCTCTTCGGTGAAGGCGTGGACACAGACTCTGCAGGGACGTGTTGCTGATTACCATTGAGGCAAGTTTCTCTGTGTTATTAAAAAAAACAAAAACAATGTCAAAGCTGAATTTTTCTGCTTTGACATTGTTTTTTCATTGAATATTTTCTGAACTACCCTCAATATGTTTGGTTCTGAGACTGGTGTTGGCATAAAAAAGGGAGTTTATTGTTATTGAAGGTATTCTCTATAGATGTTCTGTAGGCAGGGCGATCCCCTGATCACACTGTATCCAGATTCAACAATGTGTTCTACAGGCAGGGCGATCCCCTGATCATATTGTATCCAGATTCAACAATGTGTTCTGTAGGCAGGGCGATCCCCTGATCATATTGTACCCCGATACCCATTCAATCCTACTGGTCTGCTGTTGAGTTAGTACAATGCAGACTTTGAAATGCATGATTTGTAAAAATAACACAGTCTTATTTCACTACGTTCCCATAGAATTATTCCACCAAAAACATTGATTTGTATTGCCTTGGTTTGGGAAGCTACTATGTAAAATCTGCAGTGTTGAATTTGAATGGTCTCGTGAAAGCACAGCTGCCTGATGGTTCCCGTTTGGATGGAAAAGTATAAAGTGTCTGGCAGTTTAAGGACAGGGACATTAGGAAGTGGCAGATTATTTATTTCTCCAGTGGGTGATGGGAGTGAGTTGTGCACACATGAATACCAGCACATTAAAAAGTACCATTTCATGAGAAAAAAAAGAAGAAAGTCATACAACGTCAGAATCAGCTGTGTATGCATAAATAAAGTATGGAATTGAAGAGAGGTTAAGATATGATAGCAAATCATTTGGGTACAGACATGTTTGGTCCTTTTAATTGATTAAAAAAAGAAATAATTTGCAGCCAGTCAAGCACAATAAAATAAATAACGTTATTAATGCACAAAGTGTTTTTAAAAATATCCATTGGGGTTCTAAAGACACAACTTTCCACTTGGCATCCTCAGCTCTGAGGTTCAGCTAATGCATCCTTCTCCAAATTGTTCTGTTTATCCTTCCTCACTGCAAAGGATATGCTAAGCCATGAGAGGCAGGAGGCTCAAGAACCTTTCACGAGAAGACTTTTTTTAATTAAGTGTTGTCAGAAGGGACTTCCATTGCTTCAATTCCTGCTATCAAAAGAATGAAAGCAAGATACATATGACATTGTCTGCTCTTTATCTCTGTCGATTCACCATTAAAAACAGAATACAAGATGCTGTGTTAAAGTGCCACGTTGTTCCCTATAAGGATAAATATATTCTCATGAGCCCCAAATCAATAGCACTGCTCCAAATGCTTTAGCTGAAGCTTTGGGTAATACTAAACTACACAGAGGAGCAACAAGATACAAAGAGGCCCCTGTCAAACAACACAGCGAATCAGGAAGGGGTTTTCAGGAATGCAGAAGGTTGAAATAATTATACACATTGAACTAACTCCTCATGCTGTATCTGTCATGCACTTTGGAAGTCTCACTTCGAAAGAAATACAAATTTCAAATACAGTAAATATGTATTTCTGGTTCCATAATGAGTTAAAGAAAGCGTGGAGACATTAACAGCGGATCTGACTGCCGAGGTCATTCATAAAACAAGTCATTGGCTGCAAAGGATGTCAGTCATCATGGGGATCCCCTGGTTGATTAATGGCAGGAAGCAGAGGAAAGAATCTCAGGTCAAGTATTACAGGCGACCTGAATGCAAGTCTAGAACATACATATGAAACCTACTTAATGAATGGAAGTGCAGGACAGCTGGAATTTCTGAAATGATTTCATTAGGTAAAGCCTTTGTTTGATATTATATTGAAATAGATTTGTTATCAAGCCCTTCAATGATGGCATGGGTGAATATTTCATGCTATACAGTTTCAACGTATTCCTATAGGCTCTGTTGTGAAGTACATGGTTTCAGCATACATAGAAGGATTTTATGGGTTTGTGCCATTACTGCTATTGAAATAGAGTGCTGTGCCATGACTCTGCTTGAATGAAAGCCCATTTGTTTCCACAGGGATAGTGGAATATGTCCCAAATACTGTAGACAGTGTGTGAAAAAGTAACAAATCTGCCTGAACAGTAATATTCAATCCCAGCAACACAAACACATAGCAATATAACAAGCTATGAAAATTAAAGGTATGTACTGTACTACTGTACATAATGTGAGGAGGCACAGCGACAATCTTCATGGCACAGTATCTCTTCATTCTGTTTCTTTCAATAGTCCAGCTGCAGTATACAGCTGGGATGGTCGACCTACATACCTGTGATGGGTTTTCAGGGGGAATATTGAAGACATTTTCAATGAATGAAGTCCTGCACTATCTGCGTGCGCATCTGCTTTTAAGCTGCAGTGCTGACTGACCTGGAGAATCCCATTACAAGTGGGTCTGCTTTCTAGGCTGATCTGAAGAACCACAGAGGAATACCATATTTCTCCCCATTCTTTGCATTCTCTGATTGTGCCACCCAGGCAGAGGGCAATTGCCGCGTGACTATTAATAACAGCATCCCTGCCAGCAGCAGCGTGGCCCTGGTTCCAGTGGGTGTAAATTAGTCAATTGGTTGTGTAATCAATCCTGTGTTAATCATACACGTCGTTCTCCTTGGCAACACACATACATAAAATTAGACTGGTTACTTAAGCTGGTTCATGCAACTACTGCTATTAGATATAATAGTAAATCTTTATAAAAGACCCACGTGAAGGGGTGGTTATCCCAGCTGCTCACTGCTGGATTCTTGGTGCTGCAGCGAGGGCGGTTGTCCCAGCTGCTTACTGCTGGATTCTTGGTGCTGCAGCAAGGGCGGTTATCCCAGCTGCTCACTGCTGGATTCTTACTTGAGGGTGTAGACTCTCCCTTAACAAGGAGTCTATGGTATTAACAGGGAACACACACACACAGACTAATGAATCACTGCTTAAAGTGCCATTGCATCTCAAGCTGCAATTGGCACTTGGATTAGCTGCTCATCCATGCTCATGGTCACTGTTAAAGAGGTGTAGATTGTTATTTTGTTTCAGTCGTCACTCTGCATCCATGTTCAATTTTACATGGAAATGTGATTCCTAGGGGCCGGATTTCATAATCAGAATTATTTGTAACCTAGATAAATGTAATCCAGCAGTGACATTTTCTAAAAAAAAAAAAAAAATGGATAAAAACTAATAAAAGTAATCAGTGTCACAAAATATTGGCTTACAAAATACAGGATTTGAAAAACCAGCCCCAGGTGATTGTTTACTATATATATATATAGTAATTATGCTGCTGGGAAAGATACATTTGGGGTGCCAGGAAGGGAAATACCCTTACCAATAAGAATATCAAAATATTATACTAATATATTAGTATTTTATTATTTTGTATGTGTGTATATACATATACACACACGTTTGTGCATGTAGTGAAGTATTTCATAGTTTTTTTTTTTTTAATGTTACTGAGTCATAACTATGTAGGTACTGCAGAGATCCTTCACATGCTGCTCTTCCTGAACATTGCCCTGCGATTATGCAGATTTTATGCATTATAATTCCTTCAGCTCTGTGTCTGCAGGGAAACCCCAGATCGTGATAACTGGCAGCCGCTGCAGGTCTCATAATCCCTGAGATAAAGAGATGCTTTAAAGTATTTTGAAACAGTTTGTAATGTACATGACAGATTGGCTGTGTGGTCCAGTGGTTAAAGAAAAGGGCTTGTAACTAGGAGGTCCCCGGTTCAAATCCCACCTCAGCCACTGACTCATTGTGTGACCCTGAGCAAGTCACTTAACCTACTTGTGCGCCATCTTTTGGGTGAGACATAATTGTAAGTGACTCTGCAGCCGATACATAGTTCACACACCCTAGTCTCTGTAAGTCGCCTTGGATAAAGGTGTCTGCTAAATAAACAAATAACAGATTCCCTTTTGAACTCAAACAAAAAAAAGTAGTTTTCCCACCAATAAAATATGCAGAGCAAAGCCCAGATCTACAGTAAAATGCCAACAAGAATGCATTCTTGCAGCTCTGTCAATGCAGAAGACAGACTTCATTTCTTCAACATGTGTCCAGGGTTTAACACGCCCATCTATTATTATCAATAAACTAAGGGTCACAGCAAAGGCTATTAGTTGCAATCACCTAGAGGTTTAGGATTGAAAAGCAACTAAACAGAATTTAGAGCTTTTATTTAACACCATGTATTCAAAGAAACTACAAAATGATATTGCAATATAAAAATGGTAATATTGATATTACCATTTTTATAGAGTTGAATCAAGTTGTGCATACCAAATGTAATCCAGATTTGATAATACAATTATTTAAGATTAATTCACACAAACACACGGAGGAATCCAAAATACTTTAAGTGTCAAAGTAATGAAATAAGTTGATGATAATCCTTGCTGCTATGCATTGGAAACCAGTTATCTTGCTGTAAGGGTTAAAACGTGTTCACTAGCCAATAAACCCTGCTTAAAAACGGGTGTGATAAAGTCCACAGTCGCAGTTTCAATATGTCAGCTTCATACACTTACAGGGCTTTAGTCCCATGGAGTCTAACAGACAGCTCTGTGCTTCAGCTTAGTAATTAAACCTAACTCCATATTACTGCGCCGTCACTAACAAGAAAGGTTACAAATTTAATTTCCCTCAAAGCTTTGTTCCTCAGCTAGATGGTGTGCTTGATTATCTGCTGTCACTAGCCACATATGTAACAGGAGCTTGGCGTTCTTCATCTAGTTCAAAGTTAAGAAAAGCACAGACAAGAAACAAGTTTTCTATTGCACTCCGTTAAAGGGATGGTGTGGAAGGGGTCACAACCTCCGAGCTGGCAGAGAAAACAATGGATCATTCTGTTGAGACACGAGTAAATTAGAGGCATGGGCGTGGAAAGCTGAGTTCTAAGGGACTGGGGTCCAGGAATCTGTGACTGGTGTGGTCATGCAGACTGTAGGAATGAGAAGCACTCTAGTATTCTTTGTGAGTCCCCCTGCAACAGCGATCACAAGAGATCATTGCTGGAGTAGTGGAGGCATACTGCTGCTTAGAGGCTGCAGTGCCATGACTGACTGACAGGACATGACAAGTTAACAGCCCTGACATTTCCACAAGGTAACCACAACACCACGCTAGGACCCAGACTCGTATGTGGAATTAGCTGGCTGGGACCTCTTAGATGCACTGCATTGGCTAGGGAGGAAAATCATACAGCATATTAATTCTCATCATTTTCAGAAAATAGAATGCCATTCCTTTCCATTTAGTGTAAACACCTTGAATGTAATATTTATGCATTTGTTTGAGATGTGAAATGTTTTTGCTAAACCCTTTTGTTTATTCAGACCGATAGGATCACATAGCTTTTATAAGCATGTGCTTTAATGAACCGCAACGGTGTGATACCACTACAGTGTGTTATCACCATTAATCAGACTGCCTAATGTGTGGATTAGGTTCATACTTCATTACCTACACTTCATAATGTATTGTAACACTGGAGTTAGACCCATGTCAAGGATTCTGAATTAAAAATGTCAAAAGATTCAATTAATGGAATGGAACTGGATCTACTCATTGTTGGTAACATATGGAAATATAAATTCTACAGGTCCTCAATTACAGGAGATTTGACCAAGATACTGTAACGATAATATATATTATTCTTTTAAAAGTAATACCCCTTATTTAATTGGCACATTTCAATACAATAATTCCATACCTAATTACATAAGCTTTGATTTGTTCACCGAAAACAAACAAACAAAATCTAATATTTTCCATTACATTTCTCATAAGGAACAACCGAGTGAAGAATCTTCTTGAAACGTTGACTGTAACAGCAGGTTAGTTTGGTGCAACTAAAGTTCTTTAACCTACCCTGTTAACGTCAGTCTGAACCTCCGGAGCGGTTTGTAAAAGTTCTCCCTTTATGTCTCAATGCTCTTTCAATGATCTATTCTCTTATTCTGCTCTTCTCATTGTGTCTCTTGCATTAAAGGCTGACATGTACTCAGCATCCAATCAAGGGGGTTGCATGTTGTTTTGGGGGTATAAGGGAATGTATAGATCATTCACATAATTGCGGAGGTCTGCCATAATATTTACAAATCTGGAAATAATTAGGAAAAACCCCAAATAAACAAACAGCACTGCTTACTATTGCAGCTCTGCAGTCTTTCAAAGGATCCGTTTTATTGTGGTAACTGTACTCCATGCATTTCTATTGAACCTTTCAGCTGGTGTTAACATGGTTTATGTTATAAAATGCACAATACTGGGCTGCTATTGGCATTCCATTTGCATAAGCACCTCCAGTGTTTATTGTTGAATACACAAACACTGAGAGACGGCTCTGCAGGGTCAAGATTAAACAAATTTATACATATTGCTGGATGGCAGATTTCAACGTGTGTCTAATGCAGCTCTTGCATGAAAGCAACCAACCTAACTGACATATGGATGAGGAATACAGAATGTAGTGGATGTAGAACACATGTGGTCTATCTCTCTGAACCTCCACTGGGTTCTGTTATCATTGGATACCACTCAAAATCAAAAGCGAAATGGGATATGGAATAAATAATTCTGAATCAAACAGGAATGAATACAGCATGTCAAAATGTACCAAGGTACAGTAGGGACCAAATGGCTTTCTGTTTGAGGAAAATATGAATTAAATAGGAGCAAACACATAGGCTTCAACTAACAAAGAGTGAATGTGCTCGATAATAAATATACGTTCTTCACAGTAGCTTGCAGTTCTGAGCAAAGTATTGGTGTTTTTTTCTGAAATGTGCAAACACAGTATATCCCTTTGAATTTAAATATAGGCTGATCTGACAGAGGTGTTATAAATATCAATGTCTTGGCAAGTATTAAAACAAAAAAGGAGCACAAATGATTGTGTGAAATATTTACTGTGTGCTTGGCCCTCTATAGTTATCTGACTTGAAGATCTATCTGAATACAGTTCCTGCCCTTGTGCTAGAATACTGGTGTGCAGGAAATAAAGTTAAACAAGTCTGAGGATTCAAATTTTTGACATGAATTGTTTGACATGTGACATGAATTGTTGTTTTTCATTCATCGGGCTGTTTTTTGTAAACGACGTTGCCATAAGTTAATGTCTTCCTGTGTTTCGACAGAAAGGTGAAATCAGAGAGCCAGCACATACTGCCTGTACCAGGGTATGAAAGCTCCCAGGTCACTGAGTCTCCAGAGACCTGCTGCTGCTGTAACACAGGGAGTAGGATACAGGGATTGCTGGCTCTGCTGGGCAGTTTGACACAGCTGACTAATACCAGCTCTGCTCGGACTCCTGCCTAGCCCTCCAACCCCTCAGGAGAGTAACAGCATTTTAACATGTCTCTGTTAGGCTACCTGCCTTCTAGTGAAGAAAAGAGAGAAGAAATAGTTTTCACTAGAAATTATTATAGCAGACAAACCAATAGAGTCTTGTGATTCGTCAAATAAAGTACTGTCCATGGTGCTGATCTGGAACGGTAGCCAACTACAGTACAAAGTACTTTTTTTTTTTTTTTAAACTGTTTAAATTGATATTAAATAACGTAACAGAATGTAGCATTCACAAGGACAGAGATATATTTCAAAATGAGCTTTAAGAAATCTGCCTTGAACAAAACATGACTTAAAACAGACCCTAAAGTTAAAGCGAACTAGTCCTGTTCCAGTTTTAACTAAGATCTTGTTTTAGAGTTCATACAAATGTTGACGGGAATACAGCTTTGATTTCATCCAGAATACTTTTTTTCTTCATTTTATAGATTTCAAAATATCCAGCTTCATTCTATAGCAATGGGTGTGGATATGATTTCACCTGTTCTTTATCATTTATCAAATGAAGGATTGAAAAACGTAAATTTATTAACCAGTAACTGGAATCTATGAAAATGGAAACAGTTCTATTTTAGTGGGCAGGTACATTACATTCAGTTGGAACTAAAACAGATTAGTAAATATCAGAGACAGGAGGAGAGACACTAAAGAACCCAGAGACAGAGGTGAGGGAGACTAAAGAACCCAGAGCAATCAGAGATTAAACAGTTTGCACCTCAAGTACAGCATTTCAAATACAACATTTCACATATCCAAGAGCATCTCTTTGGATGGAATTTTGAGCCTATCCAAAAACATAAACCAACAGTTTCTGCAAATGAAAACTACACTATTCTGAATATTCTATATGTGTTTTCATAAGAAAGTGGAACTAACAGTCTGGTCACACAGTGGTAATCAGGGTTAGATCTAATGCATAGCTTTGTATACAAATTGTGACATTTGTTTGGCTGAATGTCACATACAATATCTAGAATAATGCATGAAATATTATTGTGGGTGCTCACAGAGTGTATTAAATATACTGCCCTCTTAGGCGGAAAGAGTATTCCACAGCTAATATACAGGTGATTGTATAGCAAAATATTGACATGTTTACCAGAATTTTCTAAAGCATGTCAGTATTGTACTCAGGTTTAATGTGTAGTTGGTGGGATCATGGCTCTATAATGCTATATGGCAAGTGTCACGTCAGTGTGTGTTTAATGGAATAAACATAGACTTTCCCTGGGGACCCATATGTAAAGGAAAAACAGTGTGTAAATAGATGTATTTTCATTCATGTATGAAAGGCATCATAAGATTATATTATCTTTATGAAATGTGTGGTCTGTGTGTGTGTGAGAGAGAGAGAGAGAGAGAGACACACAGATAGAGAGAGAGAGACACACACACACACACAGATAGAGAGAGAGAGACACACACACACAGATAGAGAGAGACAGAGACACACACACACACACACACACACACACACAGACAGAGAGAGAGACACACAGATAGAGAGAGAGAGAGAGACACACACAGATAGAGAGAGAGACAGAGAGGTCTACACAAAAGAGATGAGCTGTAAAATCCAGGTAATGTCTCGAATCTTGTACCAAATACCAAGTTCTTACAAGTCATGATGCCAAGCCTGTTTGTCTTCAGTGCATTGTGTATTTCAGCACAAGGGGATCGAAGGTAATTTGTTCATGTGTGTGCGGTGGAGTCGTACAGCAAAGCCTTGTGGGAGTGCTAAATATCTCAGACTTTTCCTTGCATTGAAGCCCAGCTGCAATCATCTTGCTTCCTGCATATTTTATGAGACTTATCAATATTGGAGTAGTTACTGTATGTATCTCCCATAGCCCTGAAGTAAACAGCTGGGAATTAAGCAGAGATGACGAGGGTAGCAGACATTTCTTTACACAGAGTGGCGAGGGTTACTAGTCCATGTTTTTGATGATAAAATCACTGGGATCCTCCAAGACCCAACATGACAACTCTGAGATGAATCAGCTATGAGGAACCATGTGAGTACTGATAGGCTGAATGGCCTCCTCTAGGTAAAGGCTATTCAATGAACCCACACCCCTGCTCTGATGGGTGGGGGCTGGGTGTAAACAAGATGGATGTGGAGTGTTGCTTGGTATAATACGGTTATACAGTAGAACTTGACTGACTGCTTTATCATTTGGGCTAGTGGTAGCATTGTACCATTTTTACTCTGGATGTCACAGGACAGCAGGACATTATATAAGTGAACCCTGAACTCTTTTTAGGTTTGCTTCATGAAATTGTGTGGTGGTTAAAGAAAAGGGCTTGTAACCAGGAGGTGCCCGGTTCAAATCCCACCTCAGCCACTGACTCATTGTGTGACCCTGAGCAAGTCACTTGACCTCCTTGTGCTCCGTCTTTCGGGTGAGACGTAATTGTAAGTGACTCTGCAGCTGATGCATAGTTCACACACCCTAGTCTCTGTAAGTCGCCTTGGATAAAGGCGTCTGCTAAATAAACAAATAATAATAATATCTTCACACCACGCAATAAGAATTGCTGACATTAGTAATTAGACAGAAATTAATTTACCAGGATAGATTAAAATTTGGCTTATGCAGCTTACAGAAGGACTGGCAAATCCTGATCTCTACAAATACCAAGTGGTTTCTTAATGCCATGCAGGGTTTTTGTGCACAAAGATTTTAG
This sequence comes from Acipenser oxyrinchus oxyrinchus, assembly GCA_030684275.1. NCBI lineage: Eukaryota > Metazoa > Chordata > Actinopteri > Acipenseriformes > Acipenseridae > Acipenser > Acipenser oxyrinchus. Next base: position 54,340,332 of record CM060256.1, on the reverse strand, counting down.
AACCGTCAGGGCGAACGCGAAAAGGAACAGAAGCAAGAATTGTTTAAAACCTAAAATGAATAGGGGGGACATTTAACTCAAAATGGGACAACTGTCTACAGCACTGTAAATCGACTTCACCTCTCATTTGGGAATCTTCTGTCCCCTGGGGTGCTGTACTGTGTAGCAGTGGAGCTCTAGAATTGCTTCTAGAACCTGTCCCTGGGTGCTGTACTGTATACCAGGGCGTTCTAGAATCCATTCTAGAACCTGACCCTGGGTGCTGTACTGTATACCAGGGGGTTATAGAATTGGCAGCGTATTGAGCCGTCTTTCAAGTGCAGATACCATTCCCAGCGCTTGATGCACAGGAACAAACAGGAACATGCCGATCTCATTAAAGCCTCCTCATGCTGTACCTGCCAGCTCTCAGGATTGGACGTTAAATTGGTCACTTTTCTATTCATGTACTGATCCAATACTTGGATTGCTTATTCTCGATGAGGCCAAAGAGATTATTTAATGAGTGTCACTGACAAAGTGTGACATTAAAGATCCTAGGCTAACAGAAGAAGCATGTATATATTAAAACATACGTGTAGCTGTTGATAATAGAGGCATGTGAAACTGTTTTCATCAAACCAAGTCAGCTCTTTGAACCACAGCACCTTTGTTCATAGTGCATTGGCAATATCTCCTGCAGGCAACATGCATCATTAATTCTGTCCTGGTCAGATGCAGAGAATGCCAGAGATTAGGAAACACCTATTAGAGCAGCTGGGGTTCAAGTGAAACGTAGCTTATTTAAAGTCTATACTATACATCTTAGTTCAAGGCCACAATTGCATCTTTGCATGTTCAGCTGCTCTGCTGATAAAATCTAGATCTGGTATAACAGTGCATTATACAAATGGCCCATTTAAATGTAAACTGAGCAGCGGCCAGACCGCAGAGGTGCTGTATCCGAATGCAGTCATTTTACATCACTGTGCTGTAATGAAAAAGGGGTGCTGCCGAGGGGTCCCATTGATTGTACAGGGTTATACAATCAATGAGACTACATCCCTTATGGTGCTCGCTCCTCCTGTGCTTTTGTCAATACAGGCAAACACTGGCGATCTCAAATGCACTTCTCAGGATTGGCCATCTATATCAGGGATTGACATGAGGCATTAATCTGCAGTAGAACATGCTTGCCTGGCGGAGACATATTTCTTAATTGATATGTTTTGCCAGAACTCAAGCATCGATCTTCAGAAGCAACCTGCATGCAGACAGACTGTCTGGAATCATCATCAAGGACCTGAAAGCTTTGGACTGCTGGATTCAGGATTTGGATTTGATTCACTTATTTATTTTGGAGATCATTCTGATAATCCAATATAGAACAGCATGTTCAAATTCTTGACACTGACCTCCTCCAGGGTTGTGAGCTGCTCCTTGGAAGGACTTGCAAGATAAAGAGCCACCACTCCTGAAAGAGGTGCTTCCATCCCAAGAGCCAGCTTGTGAAATTATTTTTATATATATATATATATATATATATATATATATATATATATATATATATATATATATATATAATAGGTGAAGTATTTTAAAAAGCATGATGTTCAGCTTTCTAGAGATTGGAAATCCATTTCTATAAGCGAGGATGTGCTCGTTAGAGGAGCTGTTATTTTGTACCACGCTCCGCTCCACCCCACAGCAGGGAGCTTGTAATGGTGTGAGCAGTCATGTGCAGTGGCACAGCACCTGAGGAATAGACCACAGTCTGTGCACACCAAGCCATACCTAGTTATCACATCACTTGTGCACGATGAGTGCGAGTTTGTAGGTGAAAGCTGGAGAGAGCTAGAAGGTCATTATAAACATGTTGCGAATATAAAATCACCGTTGCTGAATTTAATTGGAAATATAGCAATTACAAAAAAAACTAAAAGGGAAGAAATGATAATTTATTAGATCCAGGCACCACAATCAAATGATGGAGGCACCATATACAGCAGTTTGGAGAAGTGCTCCCCTTGGGATTGATAGGGTTACATCAATGCTTTTAGGACAATGATGGGGATACTGTCCCTGCTGCACTATTGTGGTGCCTCTATATTTGGCCATTGGCATGGGGTGTTATTCTTTAACCATCAGTGTGCAACTAAAGAGTATCCCTCAATGTGTCGAGTCACAGCTACTGCAGCACACACCTGCAATAACCGAAGAGTATCCCTCAATGTGTCGAGTCACTGCTACTGCAGCACACACCTGCAATAACTGAAGAGTATCCCTCAATGTGTCGAGTCACTGCTATTGCAGCACACACCTGCAATAACTGAAGAGTATCCCTCAATGTGTCGAGTCACAGGTACTGCAGCACACACCTGCAATAACTGAAGAGTATCCCTCAATGTGTCGAGTCACAGGTACTGCAGCACACACCTGCAATAACTGAAGAGCATCCCTCAATGTGTCGAGTCACAGCTACTGCAGCACACACCTGCAATAACTGAAGAGTATCCCTCAATGTGTCGAGTCACAGCTACTGCAGCACACACCTACAATAACTGAAGAGTATCCCTCAATGTGTCGAGTCACAGCTACTGCAGCACACACCTGCAATAACTGAAGAGTATCCCTCAATGTGTCGAGTCACAGCTACTGCAGCACACACCTGCAATAACTGAAGAGTATCCCTCAATGTGTCGAGTCACAGCTACTGCAGCACACACCTGCAATAACTGAAGAGTATCCCTCAATGTGTCGAGTCACAGCTACTGCAGCACACACCTGCAATAACTGAAGAGCATCCCTCAATGTGTCGAGTCACAGCTACTGCAGCACACACCTGCAATAACTGAAGAGTATCCCTCAATGTGTCGAGTCGCAGCTACTGCAGCACACACCTGCAATAACTGAAGAGTATCCCTCAGTGTGTCGGGTCACAGGTACTGCAGCACACACCTGCAATAACTGAAGAGTATCCCTCAATGTGTCGAGTCACTGCTACTGCAGCACACAACTCCAGGACTGGTCCCCACAGACTCTTCTTGAACACGCTGCACTCATTTGTACATTGCGTTACTGGTATTCACCGTCTCTGGTTGAGTTGAATTTCACCTTTGTTTGTCTACAAAACACCCAGAAACATGTTCTACAATTCCTCTGTATTAAGCACTGAAGGATACTGAGTGAGCAACATTAATTTTGCTGTACTTCAACCAGTAATGGTTGTACAGTTTTGATGCTTAGATGATGTCTCCAGAGTATAATGCTTATAGAACATTTACATTGCGTATCTAATTACCCTATAAATAAGCCACTTTAAGCACTGCTGCATGGACTGATATGCCAAGTGAGATCTCTCTTGCTAGTGAATAGAGAAACAATTTTAAAAGGAAGCAACCGGTCAAATGTGACCTTTCCCTGCGTACAGCCGGGATGGATTTTAGAGAATGAGGGAATGATGTTATTATTATTATCAATCATCTCACTCGCTGCGTACAGTCCGGTCCCCTGCAGTCTATTAGACAGCCTATCCTGTTGACAATGATTATAGCTGCAGTGCCATAGAAACATAGGATAGGGGATCCAAGTCTATGACTCAGTAGATACGAAGTTCATTGAAAATTCTCTTGATCTATTTTATGTCAAGATGAGGCTTTGAGTGACCGATTAAAAAAGAACACATCTGCACAGCATAACAAAATAATAATAATAATAATGATAAATAAAACAAAATGCCAAGTAAGGATTGTACTACAAAATAAAACGGTCAGTACAGTGCATATGGAATTGCTGTAAGTTAGATTAACCTTCCCCGAGGCCAGTTACCGGGTAGAACATTTCTCAGCATGGTGTTACTGTTACAGCATTACTGATGTACGGATGCAATGTGATGAATGCAGCCAGTCTTCCCCTGTATCTTGAATGGATTATTGTGACCTGTGACAATGAATATCCTTTTTAATTACATTTTAGTGAGAACTTGAAACAGGTTTTAGTGTTGATGTCAGTTTTGCATATGCAATAGTAACTGCTGTAAAAATAAACTAATTGTACTTTTTAAATATGCTGCTGTTTGACTATCAGAGGTATTGAAGCCGTCACTTTCACTGTATGTGACTTTTGACCTAAGTAAAACTACAGTATGGAGTCAGTAATTCTCTAGTCAATGAATCTACATTGAAGTCAATGTCATTTGAGGATCCCTGAAAGCTGACCTTTCTTCCTCGTTACAGTGCAACATATACTGCAAGATCTGTATATGATGCTCATCATCATACAACCAAGCCCTATCCATCCTTTATTCTGAAACCAAATCAGAAATGAAATAGGATTCATTATTCTTTCCAACAGCTTCAAATGTCTTCAGATCAAAAAAACAAAACAGTTCATGTGTAATACAGAATGTAACCCTGCTATGTAAGTTTGTTGTTTAGCAGCTCATTTCCAAACAGCTGTGCCATTGATTGACTCACACAGCCCTACCTTTCAGTGGGATTCAGTTCCCATGGATTTCTGTCTCAATAGGCACAGCTTTGTTTTTTGTGTTTTTCAGCCATGTGTGCCATTTTAACACCGAGTACATCGGCAGCTTGCTATCTTCTATTTTTAATGACAAAACAAGATAACATCTTCCCTGCTTGTACAGAAAAGCCAATAAGCTGTAGCCTCAATTCTATATAATCAATATCCACAGAAAAGCCAATAAGCTGTAGCCTCAATTCTAGATAATCAATATCTAGTTTTTACTGTTGCCCATCAGGAGCCAATACTACCATCTGTAGTTTTTTTTTTGTTTTTAGCAAATGAGTTTCCTACCTTCATCTGAACCAATACAATGACAAGCACAGTCTAGTTTGCAAGTGGAAGGCTGGTCTGCTATTTTTAGGAGAAGTAATAAACACATGTAATAAAACTGCCATTTAGGGACTGTCATATATTAGCTCAAAAGGTGAAAGGGTTCTGTGTACAGTAATCACAATGCAGAATAATCAAGGGTTTGATTAGAATCATCATTTCTCCCGAGTTAATCTTTCCAATCTGAACTGGATGGCAGGGATTTGCAATGAGTTACTGGGCTAGTCTTTCCTCTTTGAAAGTCTGGGAGTGTTCCAATCATATGTTGCTTGTCGAACTAAATGGTCCGTGTACCATAATCTAATAGCCCTGTACAATCAGTGAAGTGGCACTGGAGCATTGCTACTCACATAACACCCATCTCTGCCATGCCTGATTCATGGGCAATTAATGCATGGACAAATATTTTACCAAGATAAAATTCTGAATATTACAAAAACAAATTATAATAAACAGAGAATGATTCAGTCAAAGTGCAAAAATACAGCATGTTGCCTTTTTCTGTGCCAAAAATACTGGTCAGTGATGCTCTTTTATACTGTGCCTGAAACACATTGGCCTTCTGTTCCCTGGTCAGGCTATGGTTTCTAGTAGAGTCTTCTGCGCTTGCATTCCCTCTACATTTATAGAAACATTCATTAAAGTAATCCGGGGCACTGGGCCATAACATATTAAAGATTCAAAGGATTTCCTAATAAAATAAAACCAATTACCGGTTCATTATTTACTGACAGAGATACCAATCAATGAGGGACAGGTGAAAAACTACACCAGGATGTCCCTTACATCATACAGAAATTCAGATCCTAATGACTGGGTGAATTTCTTACACTTATGCTTTATCACATTACTTCAGAGTGATTTATGTCTTGGGAAATCGCTGGTCGACCCAGTTGAGGCTGCTCATTGAGTGGAATGTAAAGAAAAATGTGCTGGAGTGTTCATTTAAAGTTACACTCCGTTTTTTTTCTGAATTTGTGGCCAGGTGGTTCTGAATGCCCATTCCTTTCACCACTGTAGACCAGGATTCAAATGTGGCTCTCACTGGACAGTCGTCATCACAAAAAGCACCTCAAATCAGTAACATTTGACAGCAAGGTATTCTGCTCTCCAGAGAGACCAGGATATACAGCAGCAGGGGTCTTGTTAGGGGAGAGAGTGTTTATACCATAGCAGGGGTTGTTAGGTCAAGACTGAGGCATGCTGGAGACACACGCTGTAGAAAAGCAGCATGCCCATCTGAAGCCACTGCAATAGTTTACAAGCACTGAACATTTAAAGAATAAAATATAAATCCAAATATCCATGAAATATATTACCACATTGAATCCTATGAATAGCTGTACCACGTCAATTAATATTTTACATACGAGTCATTTAACATGAAATGATAATTGACTTCCCTTGTGTAAAATTATATCATTATTAGATTTGTTCTGGCCATGATCACAAATCTGCTTTTGAATTCTCTCTCATGGTAACATGTGACAGACCTATTCGGGTCCTTCTCATGCTGCAATGTGTGGTAACCTCTGGTGAGCAGGCAGTCAGTGGGCTCAGCAGAAGCTCCCACATATGCTTTCCTATTGGCAGATTGCACACAATAAAGAGAGCCATTCTAATTCTGTCCTGTAGGTGCCTCATTCAAACTGCATTACCTATACTGCTTTACTACATTAACATGACCTTACAAAAGGCCTGGAGCTTGTGATCTTATCTATTACAAAATCAAAGAGTACAAAGTCTTATTGGGACCACTGCCCTGCTTTGTTTTTATTTGTAGTATTTAATAAAATGCACATGGTTGCATTTAATTAGAAATGACAGAAACGCAAAGCATGAACCCTTAACTCTAATCGTACTGTTCTGATATTGTAGATCATTCAACCACATGACACAGTGGCTGCAGCTCCCACCTCTTCATGGAGTAATGACAAATATATTAAAAGATAGTCTTAGAAGAATACAGGGCCAGCAGATGACAGTCAATACATGAGGTGATCCAGCCAATCAAAAGGGCTCTCATTTGTTTCCTCCACTGAGCTAATGGAAACAGCCATTCATAACATGCACTTAAAATAGACTACCTGCTTTGCACATGCATTTACCAAATCCCCCAAAATGTTGAAATTTCATGACCAAAAATTGTATTTCTCCAAATAAACAAAAACCAAGCAGCCATGTATACAATGCGGTCTTCCATGTGTACACATTGTACACATGAAATCATTCTAAATAAGACTCCAACATAAGAAATATTTCTGAAAAGGGAAATATTAGAGAACATGGGAAGTGGTGAAAGTGATATAAATGACAAGCACAATTAGAAGTTTAACAGCTTTTCTTTTTTTTAATGCCTGTACCGGTTACTGATATTTCCAGCTCTCTGCGTTCTTGTTTCAGTTCAGCACAAACCCACCACTCCAGGGTTATATTATTGTAATTGGTTTCCAGCAGCTCTTATCAGTAGTGATAACACTACAGTTCCAGAGGCTGGATTGCAGACTGTGAACCCACAAAGACTACAACTGCAAACATTTTCAATTGTTGATCTAATAAGCTGTCCAAACGTAGACAAGCATAAGTGTGGAAGACAGCGGTCTTTATTCTCCTGCTTCATGCCGACGATGGAGGTTTCTGTAGCAAAGTGGAAATCACTGTGTTTCTGGAAGCCACGGTCAAGGAGTAGAAAGTGAAAGACTCCAGTCATTCAATACTGGCTCTTTTACCACTAGGCAATGCATTTTATTATTAAACTAAATCTACATATCCTCACTGAAGAAGTAAATTATTTATTTATGTGTGTGTAGATTCATTTGTTTATTACCCTTTACTCATTTATAAATTATTAATTTCCCATGAAATTAAAAAGGAGCAATGCGACTGTAATTTCCATTTGAAGAAAAAAAAAATGAAAAAGGTCAGTTTAAGCTCCTCAGATTGTACTTGCTGTATGTGATTCGATTTATAATCACTACATTTCCATTGTTGTCCTAATTAAAATATAAACATGAAGCAAAGAAGTTTATATTAGTCATGTGACCACTGCTTAAAAGATGCTGGTGCTGCTCATCTACAAACCGATATATATTCCATACGTGTGTTTGTATTAAATTTCAACAAAAAATGTCTGGACCTTTATTTTAAGGAACATACATTGTTTTGCAGATTTAATTTTGCTCTGTCTACAAAATCATATGCATTTACTTTTTGATTGCAATACAATATGCACATTGCCCACAGTGGTTTTCAATCAAATGCTTTGTTTGTTTAGGAGCCTTACTCCTCCTTTTTAGAAAACTGTCACTTGATGGGATTTTAAAATGCATTCCCCTGGCTGACAAACTAGCTTGTAAGAAACACTGCCTTTCTCTGTAATTACATTCTGCAATAGTTCCTTAAATGGGCGCGTCTTTTAAATTGAAATGGATTAATCATCTTTGCAAGATCAAAAAGTACAGAGAAGATTGATTTAGTGCTAAAGGCCTTGCATTATGTATGTGCCTGGTAAATGAATTGCCTCCTGATAGCACTAGTAATCCCTTTGCGGCTTTATGCCCAAACAAAAAACTTGATTTTGCACAGAGACATTATTGCTGTGATTCTCCGGATTGCACATTTCCACTCTAATGGTCCTGCATTCCAAAAGGTAACATTCTGGAGTTCCACTGCATTGAAAGTATTTAGTAAATGTGTGCAGAGGGGAGGGTTCTCTTTTTAGGAATTGCCTTTGTCTTTTTCCATGGGGTTAGTTTCTGTATTTAATAGAACACTCCCTTATTATCTTTGCTACGACAGGATCAGGGTGGTTGAGAATCAGAATGTGAGGAATCTCGCTCATCCCATGCTCTGTGCAAACATGGCTGCTCTTATCTGGAGAGCTTTTTCTGCTGGCGCTAACCCTAACTGTGAAGCTGCAGACCTCACTCACATGTATGTAATCTGTTTGTTTAATTGTGTTCCTAGAAAGTACATGAATGTGAAGTCCTTCTCAGAAGACTTTAAACTATTGATGGATTTACAAAAGCTTTCAGTCTGATGAAATCTTCAGAAGGTCAAGACTTTTTATGAACTATAACTCTGTGTGTCACACTGACAGTTTGGGAGAGAGCTGGGAGTGCTACTGCAAGAACAATAAAACACTATTTAAAATCTTTTTTTGGATGCAACCCTATGAAATATTACAATGTATTTCTACTACTGTATTCCATAAAACTTTCACACTTGACTGTGGCCAATTTTTATTTTCCTTTCCCTTAACTGACCTTGTTGACTTGATAGTACATATCATATTATAAACAAACCTCATTATAATATATACTGTAAGAGCATAAAGTCCTTGGTGTAGAGGGACATACTAAATTACACCATGGGCATCTGAGCACGACACTCTTAGGCAATATTTTCAATTATTGCCTAAACTGTGAAGTGTACAAACTGATCACTGTGCAGGTAAACACTGGTACAACTCTGCTACAGCCACAATCTTTAACACTCAACTGCTTTACAATGGCTTTGGAATAAGCAGTCTCTGCTCAGCCAGCTGGTTGTGTGGGTGTGAAAAGCTGTCCAGTGATCTGGGAGATGGTCATACAAAAAGTGTGTATTGGATATTTTGTTACAACTGTATATAAACTGAAACTAATGAACTATGCTATGTCCTCTTCGTGCATCTAGTATTTTTTGCCAACATCTCTACATTTCTTGCTGAATTCATTCACTGATTTAGTAAGACTTGAATTCAGTTACTAGTATATATTTCATATTTGTTCTACATTGTGGATCTGTTAACTGTTGGTGAATGTACACCGACTCTGGTTACTATAATAACATTTAGCATGCTTTGATTCTTTTGAATTTACAATATATTTTAGAATACTTTAATACCCTGGACCCTGGTGGTAACCCTAACCAATATCTTTACTGTGCTTGTAGAATGCTTGAATACCCTGGAGGTATCCTTAACCCTAACCAATATCTTTACTGTGCTTGTAGAATGCTTGAATACCCTGGAGGTATCCTTAACCCTAACCAATATCTTTACTGTGCTTGTAGAATGCTTGAATACCCTGGAGGTAACCTTAACCCTAACCAATATCTTTACTGTGCTTGTAGAATGCTTGAATACCCTGGAGGTAACCTTAACCCTAACCAATATCTTTACTGTGCTTGTAGAATGCTTTAATACCCTGGAGGGGAATGTTTTGCAGGTGTCTGAAGCCATCCCACTGAGTTTTAGTCTTTTGTTCCTCTTGTCGGCTCTCATTTTCAAGCCAACAGAAAATTGAATTGAAACAATCAATACAGAAACGTAGTGGGGTTGCTGAAAGGCAATGTGATGAAGTCTTAATTGAGAAGGACAATGTTGGGTTCAAGGCAATTCCAGGTGTTACTTCTTGGAAAAGGATCTGCACGCAATTGCTTTTTCAAAACTCACAAATGAACGTGTTGCTTTGATGCTGTTGCAGCAACATTTTAAAAGAACTCAGACACAGTACACCGTGTGCACATTGGGATTTATTAAAAAAAAAAAAAGAGAGAGAGAAATGCAAGCGAGTCTAAAGTTTGCATCTTTGGGGCTTGATATCTTGTAGATAGGAGTCCTTAGTTCTGCATACAGGTGGTTTCATTTAGAAGGTAGTGGTTTACAATAGCAAAGTGTTTCATGATGCCAATTATCATACAAAGGGTTACAAGCAAACAAACAAACGGATGCAGTCTTCAGGTACTGCTCAAGTTTCTCAATGCTTTAGACTGACAGCGAACCTGACTACACCCATGTGATATTCATTTGCATTACACATTTAAAAAAACAAAACAAAATAAAAGCAGGACATCAGGCCAAAAAAATTACTTACTAGTCCAAAACATTACAAAATGTTTTCTGTGAACTTGCTTGGGCCAGAACTGAAGTTTTAAAAATAAAGCAAACAATGACCTTGCTGGCTCTCCAAAGTACCCTCGGAACCCTTGATTGAACTCCTGCAGGAATTAAATGAACCTTCAGAGAATGAAGTTACTTTCAGAAATTGCCTTTATCTTAACCCTATGAACATGGAAATCATTAGGAATGCACTCCCAGGCTAGCTTCATGGCTTAGGTAGCTCCAGCAATGTATTTCAATCGCCGTTGCTTTGAGGCGATGAGCAATACTATTAGCCTTAAACAATCCTCAAACATGCTAGAACACAGACAATACAGAACATTGCAGCTTTGCTTCATATCTTAAGAGCACAGAGCACCATGAATTGGAATTCATTATGTTATCAGAGCTCTCGAATCTCCAGTACTTAGTATACCTGCGAGAGGGTCACATTACTTCAATGGGTATCATTTTTCTTCCAATGGGAACAATATCATGCAGCTACTACCCACGTGTCCTAAAAAGGCTGCATATTCACCATGTGTTATCTACATTTGAAATGTAAAGTGCTTTAGCTTTTAAAAACATTTAAAATAGTTCAATATGGGATGTTTGCAGTACATCATTGAACATGCAAAATGACAAGGCAAGTATTTATTGTATTTAGATATTACTTTTTATGGACTGGTGTTTAAATCCCAGTAGTGTTAGAATCCCAAGAAAGAATAATACTGCCATGTGTTTTCACAATGTGTATTGACTGGTATATACAAAACAGATGAACAAGCTGCAGTGCATGTTTGATAGTTCCAGTAGTGGTCTGTGGAGATTTTAGCAGTCCACATGTTCATTAATTTACAGGAAATCTTTCGAGGCTTTGGGGAGATTAGGTGGGAGGCTATTGTAAAACCGTTTCATTTGCAGCATTACCCTCAACAATCTCCTTCGGGGGGGCTGGGGGAAGAAAACAAAGAAGGTTTCAGGCATGACAATTTATTATGCATTACAGCTAAACAGATGATTTACTCCATAGTGTTCATAGTGAGTTAATGTACTGGACTCATCTACAATCTTTAGCCACATCATCAAGAAGTTTTCTGCAGAGAAATATGGTTGCTTTCCAAATGAGATTCTCTTTTCAGACAGCAGCAGGGCTTTGCTTGGAGACTGGAGCACAGATTATTTGATCAGTAAAGAATCCTTGTTGGACTAAGCTAATAAAGCCCAACAGAAAATGCTTTGCAGAATAAAGACTTAAAGACATAATCTCCCAATTAGGTTAAGTGAAATAAGCTTTTATTAAAAATGGATACAAATCAAATGGTACATGTACTAGCACTATTGATAAAATAATAAAAGCTTATAATATTGCCTTTTTTCCCCTTCTTCAGTATCCCTATTTATAAAACAGAAAAGTGAAGGCATTACAATACTGTTTACAAGTGATGTCTATTGGACTGCCTGCTTATAAACAGTAAACTGAAGTCATTATAATACCGTTTACAAGTGATGTTTAGTGGACACAATGTGGGACTCTTAACTAGAGATGCTGCCCCTTGTGGTTGTCTTTGCACATTATCCAGTAAAGTTATTACAATTTGAACTACAAAATGATTATATTCTATGCATGAATAATTTAGTAAAGAATTGTACTGAGTTGCCCAATTCTCTTTAAACTTGGCCTAGTACATCATTTGCATACAGGTGTTTTGAAGGATTCGGTAGCAGTCATGCATGTAGCTTATTAATGATACATGTACAGTGGCATGCGAATGAAGCAGCTTTGAAAATCTCAGTGGCAGATCTTTCAGGCAATACTACACTGCTACATGAGATATCAAATGCGAGATTCAGGGACTATAGGTGATGCAGTATACATGAGAACTACAAAGTAATTGCCCTAAGAAAGAATATACCCATTGAAATCAAATGCTTTGAATTGTGCAATTTAACACAACACATAATGCAAGACTATGCACCACTTCAACTCAAGGTAAAAATAAGTAGTAGTGATTTTAAAGTGTGGAGCTCTGCAGCGTGCTCCTTATGCACAGCAGAGCTTTTATTGACTGTTAAACCAAAATGCAATGTAGCAGCTAGCAGCCCGGCTTCAACATGCAATATATCAATAATAACTGTACAAGTACCCTCTATGATCCCTGACAGGATGGCTAATTACATTTCACACTGCTTTATTTACAGATTAATAAATTGTGAGGAGCAGTCTTATGTAATCTGTGGTTCGTCCCATCTTCCACATTTCATTGTGTCAATTGGTGCAGTCTGCTTGTAGGAAATGGACCTAGCATTTGAATCCAGGTAACTTTTCACTTTCCAGTAATTACCCAGGCTTGACCTTTAAGAATATCACAACAAAGCTGTTTACAAGCCTTTGCTAACACGATGCTGGATATAAACTATTCTATTTTTCCTTCCAAGTAATTAGCGATTGCGTAAGAACTGGAATGTCTGCAATGTTTAATTAGGAGTTCCTCATTTTCAAATACAAACATGTAGTTTTTGCATTGCTGTTGAAACATCTCCATTTCCAAATCTCATTTAAATGTCCAGTATAATGTGATTGAATATGGTGGTGGTAGATGCCATTTGTTATTGAATCCATCTGCCTTTTGTTATGGATATGCTGTGAATAAAGTTTAGGTACGTTATATATTTTGTAGATGTGTAATGTATATGGGAAGTAATCGTTTAACTAGTAATCCAACAAGATCATACCAAAGTACAGATGACCAAATGCTTCTATAAGCAAGTAGGAATACTAATGAACATTTGTAACTTGTGATTATCATTTTTGGTGTTTGTGTCACTTGTCAGAAAAAACATGCATTATCTTTTAATTACAGTACATTCTTTATTTGTGAAACAGTCTATAGGTCATCTGTAAAGGGAAAGCAGACTATCAATGTGTGCATGTTATGTTCTTGAGTCTGCATGCTGATATTTAAAGGACACTGGGATAGCATTGCAGCATATGTTCAGTTACTCTCACTCATCACTGTAGCACAAGAATATACTTGTATACTGAATGCATCTATTGAAATACATCTCCATTCTTATTGTTACTCTTAACGACAACAGAACCCAAGTTTGGATAACTCTCAATTATAATACATCAGGGTATTGAAAATGGCAACAATTTGTCTGTGCTAAATTATTAGAAATGCTGGATAATTTCTCTTAAATTGCATTCCTGATACTCTATTTTAAAGTGAGTGATGTGATGCCAACATTCCCCATACTAATGCAATTTAAATTGCATTTGCCATTGAGGTAACCTTTGAGCTTGTGCTGTTCTGCTAGATTTTCTGTCACTTAGCGGGAAATAATGCAACTTAATTGTAAATATTTTGATACCAATTCTAACTCCTTGCAGCGCTACAAAGTGGCTGTTAAATGGGGGCAGCCATGAGAACTGCTGATAATTCCATTCAACAATGCAAGCAGCAATCCACAGCTAGCATAAGCAATACAGTGTGTTTGCCATGCAGTCTTCTCAGGAAGGAAAAATGAATGAAGCCTTGATTGGTGCAAGCTGCAGTGTACGGACCACGAGAGTCTGGGAAGCATCCTCATGAAACCCAGACGGCATTTGGAATTCATATTTTGATGAAAATGCACCACCTGTTCTAAAGGGATACAGAACGGGCACTTGTATTCTCAGTGTTGATGTGAAATCTCTGCACAGTGCAGCAGTCTGTTAAGGTTAAGGTTCTTTGTGGAGTGCAAGGTGCCAGATTGTGAAAGTGAACGCCTCGAATTGAACACACCGCCACAGTAGCTTGTGTCCATGCGATTAATGTTGCTTACACAGGGTTGGTCCCTGTAAAGTTATTACCTGTTCACAGGAGACTCTGCAAAACTACATTATCTTAAATCAGTTGCTTTTTCTCTACAGTCCAAATGCAGTATTTATGAATATAGCTGTGTGTATCGGGGTGACCAGAACTTAAATGAACATGTTCGTCACTGGAGGATCACTATTATCAACACACACATTTTAGAGATGTAGCATTGATAGAGATCCTCCAGTGACTGCATCTTGTTTATTAAACACAACACTCCCATCAGGTATACCCAAGCATTATAATTTGACACGGTGGGCATTAGCTGCTAGCAGTTCGAGGAGGAAAGAAAGTCAAGACTCATTAACCAGCTGGTAAGGGCAGCCATGTTGGATATTACAGCTGACAGGAAGCAGAAGAACTGCTTCCGTATGTGAAGCCTTTGTTGGTCACAAATGAGTTAAAATCCATTAAGGCTATAATTGTAACCCTTAAGAACAGACTTTTCCTTTGAGCTTACTCCTGCCTGTTCAAAGCCAACATCTAAAAGCGTAATGAACTGGACACAAGTCTACTAATTGAAACCCTTACACTTAGAGAGGAGGAGAAAAACACTTATACTCTACAAAGTGAATAATAATTACAATTAGACACAAGAGCTGCTCTGTGGAGTTTTGGTTTGTTAACCATTCGGCCAGACATTGTATAGAGTTCCAATGTATTTGTTTCATTATTTAGTTTTCCCATAGTTAGCCTTCAGCTACATCCACTGTCCATTCTGTTTGATTTCCTCATTTCAGAAAATCATGCTACTTTGACAATGTAATTGAATCGGCTTACTCTGTTCCAGTATACAATATCTCCAGAGTGAAAAGAAGCGGTTGGCTGACAGCACACGTTTCGGGGGACAGTGTGTGTTCATCTTCTCTGCTCCCGAGTCAGTGAGTGGTGAGCTGAGCCTAAAAATTGGCTATTTCAAATTGGGAGAAAGAGTGTAAAAATCAATTGGAGACTACTAAATGTTTGGGGAAAAAAAGCAGCAACACAAAAAAGATGGCACATCTTTGCAAGCCAGATTGCAAAGAGACTTCTGTATGCAGGGGAATACAATGATATTCAAAAATAGAGATTCAAAAAGCTAGATTAATAATGTAAAAAAGTGAATGTGAGAAAATCAAGCACCCTAAGCTTGAATCGTATTCCATCTGAGCCTTCGTGTAGAACACATTATTATTATTATTATTATTAGTGCTCTGGCAGAGAACTAGTGTTTAAAGCAGTAAATAACCCACCTGGACAGCATGCAAGCAATAAAGAGAAGTGACAGTCTGGCACTGTCTGTTTAATCAAGTGGCTTTGCACAATACATTAATAAATCAGCCTTTATTTATATTAGATTTTTTTGTTCGGTTTCTGTAGTTAAAAACAAATGAAGCTTTATAAGTGCATGGTCGTGCGGGCGAACAAGCAGCACACCTGTCTGTGTGCTCACACAATGCTCACCTGCGGCACAGCAACACAGACTCCCACTGGGGTTTCAACTGTACTGATGGCACACAAACACAGTGCCATGTTAATCTGAATATGCACTGGCAAGGTGGTGCTTGGAGTGATTTTTTAATGGGTATAAATCATTACGTGCTTTGTGTATAAAGTCGATAGTCATGCCCTTTTAAGCCCGTAACAATAGCCCTCTGACTCACCCGATAGCTTTGTGCTTTACTCCGGTTTGCTTGACACAAATTGCCCCCTTATTTCCTGGGAGTCACCAATAAAGTATGGGGATGCAATCTTCCTGCACAAGATTACTGCCTGTGCTTCTTGAAACAGAGATGCATTGCTAGGGTTTGGAGAATAGATCCAATCGCCAGAGGGCAGGCGTAGTCATTCAGATTTAACTGCATTTCCACCTTCAACAAACAAGCAGTTTCCATGTCACCACAATACAAAGGAGGCTTTTGCTTTCTGTTATGTAAATGTTCTGCATAAGTTTTCTTCTGAATCCGTGCAACACAGCAGAGCAACAAATGTTTGAAAAAAAAAAAAAAAAAAAAAAAAACAACACACACCACACCATGTGACCTCCTTGCTGTGTGGCTCAGGATGCAACTACAAAATGCTTCACTCTTTATCAGTTGCTACTGTACATTGCCAAGACAAAAAGGAAACGATACAGGGAAAGAGTCATGGTTGAAAGTCTTGGGTTTATAAGCTACACACAATTCTGTCTGTTAGAAAGAGTTACAAAGCACTGTGGTAACAATCCAGCTTGCTCACATATATATATGAGAATACATTTTAGTCACAATATCTGAGAAATCTTACACTTGGTAAAATCAATCAAGGGTTTGATCAGCCTTTTGTATTACTGAACAGAAGTGCAAAGCTGAGAATCTCATTAAAGCTGAATCTCTATTATCTATAGACTAAGAGATTAGTAATCTTAAAAACAGTATGTGTTCAAATCCAGACAGAGTTCCTTTGGCAGAGGCTGCAGCCCATCTTTATAAAATAATTGACTGCTCTTCCTTCATTGCCAGAGTGGCAGATGGAGCGGGGTTGTGTGTTGAGGATGACAAACACAGTTTGGGATATACTCCGACATATGGATCTCCAAAATGCAAGAAGTATTTAATTTAATTTATTTATATAAAAGGGCATTTCCTTTTATTGGACATCTGGAGCACAGTTAATTTAAGGAAGCCCAAGACACCCAAACTGTAAAGGGGAGGCAAGGCAAACTATAGCAAGCATACAGCATCATTAAAATGTGCCTTCATTATAAATAACAGGACTATAGCCAGACTGGAATTTCATCTTTAATGACATGAAGAGATTTTATTTTTCTTTTGCATCATAATAAGATCTGTATCCATACACTGGAGAGGAGAATCTCCCACCCCCCCATAGTGATAGTTATGAGTCCTTTACAGCCTCCTGCTGGGCACTCAGCGCATTACACGTGTTGTTGATATTTGTTGTTTATTTTAGGAGAACACAACATGACCCTTTATCCATGATTTTTTACACACGCCACTGCCAGCTTTAGAACTGAATTGTACATGTCTATCTCCTGTGTGTGTATATGTGTGTGTAAATTATATATATATATATATATATATATATATATATTACACACACACATATATTACACACATATATATATATGTATGTACACACACTGTATGATATACAGGCTCAGCACATTAAAACAGACTGTAGCCAGACTGTAGACCAGGGTGGGAGAGCAATAGTGTTGAGCTGAACCAGGAGATATGTTGTATCATTACAGGAGTCAGAGCAAGCCTTTATTTTTATTTTTTTTCTAACTGCCGCTACACGATCCTGAAGATCAAAATCCTTTCCTCAGTGGAGACCTCATCTCTATGAGACTGCAGTTTCTTTTTTCCCCAATGAGGTACAGAAGACTTTCCCAATTAGATAGAGCCATGATCCCCAGTATACCAGGATAACAGAATTGCACTGAGAGCGATCTGCCCTCCAGTAATTACAGTATGCTTATAGCAGTGCAATAACCTGCTTCTCCAGTTCAATTTATAATTTCAATCTTACTGAAAAGTGAAACTGAAGCCAACTCAAACCCACGCGTTCAGCAATTCCAAACTATATTTCCCTATCTGCGGAGCCAACATTAAACCCTGTGCTGCCGGATAAAGCTTCTCTCAGGGAGGCTGCAGCCACAGAGAAGAGGAACAATACAACTGCCATGGCTTGGTTTGCTTTTCCAAAGAAGATCAAATAGATTGTGAAGTCTTAAAACATTTTCAATTCAATTGTGTGGGATACATGATAGCTATTGGGTATTGGTTGCTAAATTGGCACTATAGACACGTTATCTATTGAATAGATCCCTTACAACAACAAAAAGGAGAGCCTTGTTGCATTCTTTATATCTCTGACCCCAGCGGGAAGAACTGCAGCAAGCAGCAACCCTCAAGTTCCATTTAACTTGAGAGGGTGCAATAACCCTGGCAGCATCCCTCCTGCAGGTCTGAATATCTCATGGGTTTATTCCAGCATCAATACCCAGCCTGAGTGCGGCTGCAGCTCCACAACTCAATGCATTGAGAGCTCCCTGGCTGGATCTGAATAGGAGCCCAGAGGACTGTCGAGGCCCAGGCTAACACACTGCATGTGGCCTTGGTGTGTGCGGTTAGAGATGATGGCCAGAATTCATAAGTTATGCAGGTCTTCCCCACTTATCAGTTCCGCACTTTCAAAAACGTCAAAAGTAAAAATCAACATCAGCATATATTAAATATAGTCGACATGACCAGTGGTACATTGCCTGATGTATATATCTGACAAAGCTAAAGGGGTTACATTGCAGGTGTATTTGAGTGAAGCTGCTTCAGTGTAAATTCAGTTACTTGTAACTGCATTCTGATTGTCAGTTCAGCGCCATAGCACAAAAAAAATTGAGCCATTAAGAAATTGCTAGAGGTACAGTATATCACAGCACAGGTCTTGAGAATTCAATGTGGGAGATCCTCGTTGTACTCTTTACAGAAGTGACACCTCTGAATAGAGCTTACCTGCATTTTCACAGGATGGTTCATTCTCATACTGTTTATACTGACACTTTGGATCAGCAGTATATTGCTCCCATTGCTTGCCTGTCTGCAGACAGTGTTACACAATGTGGAGCTGCAGGGATAGTTGGGAGCTGAAAAGACAGTTTAGACATTGTAAAATGGTGTTGCTCAAACTGTCATTTAGTGGGAGGATGTTTTATTCTATACCCTGTTGTAGAAATGAGCTGCAGTGGATACAATATGATAAAGGAACAAGGACTCCCTTTGGATCAGCGAGGACAATCCTGGGTTCCAATACTACAAGCGGTACATGAAGGGACTAGAATACTCCTTTCTGAACCTTGTGATAGCAGACTTACTCTGGCCTTTACCAAGCAATGCACAGATTTGTGAATGGCTCTTATTTTGATCCTTATTATTTCTTAGTTTAGTTTATCAGCAAGGATCTATAAATATAAAAAAAAGGAGATGTAACATTGTTATAGGCCACACAGGCAGGTGTTGTTGCCATGCCAACAGCACCAGTAACCTATAACAATGCAGCACTCCTGCAAGTGAAATGAATGAGAAAGATAGAACATGTCTGTACAATCTGGGGCAGACATGATAAATGATAAGCATGATGGAATAAACACATCAAATGCCTATCTGGTGCTAAAATAAAGACTGTGAATTTCACTGGAGAATGTATCTGTAGGCAGGGTACTGGTGCAATACATTGCTATTCATTATACTCTTTCAGTATAACATGGGAGGAATGCATACATGGCATGTTTGTAGCAGGTTTACAATGCATGTTTAATACTGGTACCGATTCACTTTGAAAGGATAAATGCTGTCCCTGTGAATACCGATTCGTTCTAATAATGCCCAGGAGGTCTGCACCGTACTCCCATTTGTACAGAATCCTCCCCCTTCAAGCCGGGACTCCGATACACACCCAGAGGCAGCTCCTGTGTCGTGTCAGTCCTACCAGATGTTTAAACAGGTTTGAGACATTTCAAATGATCTCATACAGAGTCAACACCTGGCTTTGAAACTCATTTAGTGACATCTTTAGAATACTTGGTCATGTAACCTCTGCCTGATGTCACAGCGCCTCCTTGCAATGCCCTCCAGTCACCGCATTGTTTGCAATGGATTTGTTTGTTTTTAAATGTCACCCCTGACTATTGTAAACAGGTAAAACGTTACACCGATCTGCTGCAGCAGGTTCATTCTTGTCGAGAAGACTTTGGACACACCCTTGCTAATAAGCCAAACGTATACCAGTTGAATAACAAATCAAGAAAGTCAGCTGCAGAGCTCTAGTAATGAGCAAAGTTACACTTATGAACTCTCGCTGCATAAATGTTCATTTTATTGGCCTCCCAAGGAGAGAGTAAAAGAGATAATTGGGATCAACCGCTTCAAAAATGAAAGCAATGTCTGAAGATGGCTGATGAACTGAATTGTAGGACATGCCATACGGTTAAGTAACTTATCTTAAGGACCATTGTATATCAAAAGAGGAGCTTCCTCTGAGGAAAATCATTCAAGAAATCATTAGCACCAGAAAGTTAAAATGAGAAAGTTAACAGTAGAAACTACAACTCCTTTTCTGGAAAGAACCAATACGAGATACAGACAGATAGATTTACTGCTAAACTTGTCATTATGGCCATGGAGTTACACTACAGCCCAACTATATAGCATGCTCAGCTCACACAGCACATGTTGGTTTTGTTACTAAAGATACAGTCTCTGCAGCACATCCAACTTCAACATTTTCTTTTCTTAAACCACACAGATAGAGGGAACTGTTCATTTATCCAAAGAGCGTCACCTTCCACTAACAGCAAGCACAGACAGAGGCAGTGCAGCAGGAGACTCAGATAGGAACGCCTGCCTGACTTGTATTTAATTGCAAGGCTTCCTGGGCAGGTTTCTTACAATGTGTGCTTCCCAAGGGATGAGAGAGAGAGAGAGAGAAAAAAAAAAGAACCTTGGCACCCACATCTCCAGGAAATGATTCATAGAGCTGCATTGTAATCAAGGCCTCCTTGCTGTCTATAGCTCATGCAGCTCACCAATCCGCAGTGGGAATGGATTGGAGGACAGCTCATATTGATGAAATGGAATAGCAAGGTTGAAAGGAGTGTGCGCTGGTTCATGTGAAATGCTGCTGTTGTACTGGCATCAAAACAAACACTGTACAGCCCGCCCATACCAATGCATCTAACTGACTGAGCTAATAGAATGATTAAAAGCACTGGGCTCTTTTCAACAGCCAATCATGTTTTGTGGGGTTTTTTTCTAATTACATTTCTAAGTAATTACTTAGCTGGAGAAGTATGTAGTGCAGTTCTCCTGCATTTGTATCAAAAATAAGCTCTCTTTCTGATAAATGACATACCGTTGCACATTTTCTCATTCAATTCTACTGCTATGGCCTATTTATCACACACTGTCTAGCTAATTACTAAAACCTTACTCAGCCTATCTACACACAGCATGGTCATTAGGATTCTAACATTAGTCAAGCTGAGCTCTTGATTTTTTCAGTTTTATATCATGGATGTAATAAAGTAGAACTACATTATTTTTATCTGTACTCACTTATAGAAATGGAAGCCATTTATCAGATTCATGTGGAAGTGCCAGTGATGGACAGGGGCCAAAACCTCCATTTTATTTTTAGACAAGACAACAGCAACAGTACTCAGTACTGTAGGGAAGATCTGTAGACAGACGTACATCTTTAACCTTGGGTTCTTGAAAAAGGTTTGTCTGGGTGGCCTCTAAATGTGTGTGTGCCATATCTGTAAAACATGCATTGTGTGGTGTAGTGTCAGCTTTGAATTAGCCTGTGCTGGGCATCCTTATGAATCTGCACATTACAGAAGATGCCTACAACATGTAGAGAGCTGGAATAGATGCACATTTCTGGCAGGTGTTTGCAAAGATGTGTACAAGTGGTGATTGTTCAAACCAGGCCAGTTATCCAGTTTAACTTGAGCTGACTGCAGTGGAGTGAGAATAGTGTGTTTACCGCACCCACATTGCAGTGTGGAGTAGTGGTTATGGCTCTGGACTGCTGACTGGAGAGTCGTGGGTTCAATCCAGGTGGGGGACACTGCTGCTGTACCCTTGAGCAAGGTACTTGACCTAGATTGCTCCAGTAAAAACCCAACTGTATAAATGGGTAATTGTATGTAAACAGTCTGTATAATATAAAATAATGTGATATCTTGTAACAATTTTAAGTCACCCTGGATAAGGGCATCTGCTAAGAAATAAATAACTAGTTCTGTTTATATATTAAGTATAATATTATAATATTAAGCAGTCGTTCTGCTTACACCTATTAAGTATACTATATGATTGATAATTGTCATGCTAACGAGTCGATTCATTTTCCTATATTAAGTGTAGTATACGACAGATTCAGGTGTTGTTAATTAGTCATTTGGTTTACATGCATTATACTACCCTCATACCAGTGTTTGACCGTTAGAGGGTTCCATGGCAGTTTTCAGCAGCTGTCTATCCAACTGGGAAAGGTGTGTGTGTGTGAATAATGATGCAATACAGAAATTTGAGTTTCTTATCTGGTTTGTGGTCCTTGGGTTATCGTCTGGGGGTTGGGGTGAGCAGCATGGAATATAAAAGTGCCTGTGGAGAGAAAGATAAGTTAAAGTGAAGAGCCAAGCTGTTTGGGTTTTTCTTGTTGTCACCTGGTTGTTCTCCACCAGTATAGTGCGTATTAGCGCGTGACACATGCTCTTAAACATCTTAATGTACCAATCAAAACTAATTCGGTAAACAAAAGAAGCCATTTAGAAACCTGCTGGGAAGTAGTAGTTAAGTCGCTCCCCTTCTGGTAACTAATTAATCATGCAGCATACATCCCCATGACACTCATCTTGTTAGAATATACTTGGCTGATCAAAAGGGAACCTTATTATTGAAATATTGCTGAGCTTTACATATTTAAATCAACAGAACCATACTTTGAGATAACTAGACAAGCCACTCATCATTTTGCAGGCTGCAATCTTCATTTGGTGCCGTTATGGATCACTAGCGTTGACAGCAACAGTGTTGACACAACTGCCATCTTAACTTTCACAACATCTAGCTAATGTAATAAGATACCAAAGAATTGTACCATGTTTTTTTTTTTCTTTGTTTAATACAAAGAATGTAAAGTTTACAATTCAGAAATAGCCATGCAACACAGAGCTGATAACTTAAATAATCTATACACCCGTATCTGTCATACTTTATTATAGAACTGTTTTAGGATACTGTGGGCCGGCGGGCAGCCTTTAACAGCACAGGAGAAAGGAGGCAGTTTAAGCACCTCGTGCAAATTTATTTACAAAAAAACACCACAAATGTTCATCAAAATAAATGGGTGCTGTGTCTTTAAATAGATCACAACTATATACAAAAGGGCTAGGCAGAGCAAGGTTAGAAACAAGTGCTAAACTTGTTAACAGGCACAGCTGTACATGTTGGGCTGGCAGGTAATTGTCTCTGGGTGTTCTGGTGGCACTTACCTGCTTTTAGTCTGTAAAAACAGTAGGTGCGGTGCGGTGCGGTGCTCCTTGCCCTGGGTTCATCAATCTGTAAGTGGAGAGACTGCTCCTTTTATACACCTGTGGCTGGGCTTAATTGATTGTTAATTAATCAATTAAGTCCCAGCCACAGTCTGCAGGTGTATTTGGCAGGGATAGTATTAACCCTATCCCTGCCAACCTGGAATAACAACAAATAATACTTGATATACAGGGGCTTGCACCCTATCATAGATACATGTGCACAGCACTGAATAGTCTGATCCTTTATTATAAAACTGTTTTAGGATGCATGTGTGCGTTTGCTGTGCACAGTACTGAATAGTCTAATCCTTTATTGAATGGCAGCTGCCACCCCTCAAGGACAATCCTTGCAAAGCTGAATTTAGAGAGACGGTATAGACTGTACTGTCTTACCATTACATGGATCATTAGCCTTTGTTGAATTTGTTTCAAAGGTGTGGATAATCTTAGTCATCTGCTCCATTAAGAGCTATCTTTTGCTGTACAAATTAAATGATTCTCGACACTAACATATTATTTAAGATCATGTTCTGCAGTTTCAAATCAATGGCATTACATTATAATAAAAAAACATATGTCATGGAAAGAACGTATGTGGTAAAGTGAATTCAGACAGAAATGTAACATATTTCTAATGGAGCAATTAACTATCCCCATGATCCCTTAGTAAAATGTACAAGTCAGTATGTGCTCAATTGCTTCGTCACCCCCTCACCATCATCAGGCAGGTTACTCCGTCTGTGAAACATTTCTGACTCATCTCTTTCATTATGAAAATGTGAACTGGGGTTTAGAATGTGGGTGCCATGTGATCAAAACTGAAGCTGTATCACCCAGAAAATTAAAACTGCTTTTTGGAGTAATACTGTTACAGCATGAAAACCTTAATTTAACTGGGAACTGATTCAAATATAACACCGTGCCTGGCGCATATCTCAGAATGAGATGTAAGGTGCCTAATACATCCATCCATATGTGACAGCTTTCATGAGATCATCTGATGGAGTCCCTGCTTTCAGAGTCCTTGGATTTCACACCTCAGCATGCCTTCAGATTGTATCATTCACAGGTCCTTCAATGGATTATCTACCTGGCAGATATTACAGGTCAAATATAGGAGCAGGTTACCGAATATTAGGGTTTAGCTGTTTAGCAACTTTGAAGGCATTTAGCTATATTCATCTTTCTTGTGTTTCCACACATTGACTTTTAATGTGATCACTTGCAGTGAACAAATCCCCTTCCATCCCAGTTCAGCAGAACAGTTGTATCAGCCAGTCTATACAGCATCCAACCAGTGGCACTAGACTCCCATTGTCCCATTGAATTATCCACATGGATTGTTTATTTAAAAATATAAAGCTTTCATCAGGACCAGGAAAATGCTGCTGTATGACAAGAAGGCTTTGATGTGCATCACATTTTCACTGTAGGAGCAATGAATTAAACATGCATTTGTGGAATCTAAGTTCTGCTGTATGGTTATGTGACCAGATGGGTTGTCATTCTCTTTGTTGAAATTATTTTGCTGAGTTTCCTTTTTTATTTATTATTCATGTATGTATTCCTTTATTAAACAGTTATCTGTTTGTTTGTTTTATAATAAAGTTCTACAGTTTCATTTCAGAGCTGGTGTGTCTAAATCCCAGCAGTTCAGGTAGAAGTAATACAGTTAAAATAAGATGAAAACTCACTTATTCAGAAGAAATACTGCAGTGTATCAATCCCACGTAATCCTCATTAATCCAATGAGGTGAAGCAGCATACCCTGCACACACACCCTGCCCTGATAGCAACATGTTTGCAGAGTTTGCCACAAGGCACTGCTTGATTACACAAATCTCTTAAGCTATTAAATATTAATTGAAGCAAAATATGAACTGGCTGTGAATATGATTCCCAGAACAACCCACACATCACACCGGTGCCCTATATACTATACAGGAACACCTTCCTTTCATAACCCACACATCACACCGGTGCCCTATATGCTATACAGGAACACCTTCCTTTCATAACCCACACATCACACCTGTGCCCTATATGCTATACAGGAACACCTTCCTTTCGTAACCTACACATCATACCTGTGCCCTATATACTATACAGGAACACCTTCCTTTCCTGCTAACTCCCAAACATCACAAGTTCTTTATCAGGTTTCATTTGAAGTCAGTGGTGGGATTTTCAAACACCACAGACCCTTTTTTAAAAATGGTTAGTAGATTTAGATGACTATGAAACATGCGTCCTCCCATCTCTGAAAGCCTAGCAGCAGCAGCAGCAGCAGCAGCAGCAGCAGCAGCAGTACGGTTTTCCTTTGTTCTGCAATTCATTTTGGTTTTGCAATGCTTCTCAGAGAGAGGGTAGGGGTTGGGAGGGATGTGCACAGTTGAAATGAGCTCCCCTTTGAGAGTGTGCATGTCAGCAATGCTGCAGATAATTGTGACAGTACATTGTGGTATGGCATACTGTAGCTAGGCAATGGCTTAGGCTGCTGGACTCTGCAGCTCTTCGATGCACAGCTCAGTGAGCAGCAAATAAAGCGGAATGAAGGGCTGTGTGAGAGCTGCAGCTCACTTTAAAATGTACTGCTTAACATTGCTGTGTGCCATAGAGGCTCAATCTGTGAGACTGAGGCCCAGGACAGCTCACAGAAGAGGTTCCACAGCAGCCCGCAATAGGAACTCTGCTCAGCAAGGTTGTGATGGTCCACTTATCTGAAGCTATTACTCCAGAAACAGGCAGTTTTATTTGTGTTCATTTGTTGTATTACTCTCTTTCATGTACCAGCCTAAAAGTTAGAGTGCTTTAGGAGAAATAGTTTGTTTAGTCTGTCCCTGTGCTGTATACATGGACGTTATCTAATAAAAACAATGACGTTTGCCTGTATTCATTCAAAAGTTTCCCTTGAATGTATGCTGTGGTTTGTAATTGTTTGTACCACCTTTTTTCTGTTTTCTTAGAACCAATGCATTCCTCTTGTCCTTGAGCATCATGGAAAGATAACATTCAGAGCCATGCGGTTCTGACATCATCTTCCTCTACAGAAAGAAAGAGCACGGTCATCTTCTCTATGCTGTAAATACAGAAAGGAGGCTGATGTCAGTGTCATTAATTATAATATATTATCAGCTTGTAATTACACATCATATTTCATCTGCAATGCATCAGTACACAAATCCATGCTGAGGTGCTAGTTTATTTTACTGGTTTAACATGCAATGAATACTTTCTTACCTTCACAAGAATCTGCAAACATCTTGCATATTAGGAGCTGTATTCAACAGCGTCTCCTCCTCCTGTTAATCACAAAGGCTAAACTTCCCAAAGTTCTCCACTTGGATAGTTGTTTTCATGCACATGATATAATGACATAATGAGCACACGAGACAGAGTTCTCTAAGTGTGGCATAATTATTTTCCCATTATAACAAAATAGCTGAATCACTTGCCATTTGACTTTATTTCAGGAGTGACTTCATCTTCCTCTATGGACAGAAAATATCTACAAACATGCTGGTGAAGCTAGCTACTGGATTTTTACATCGACTTTCTTGACAAAGGAAGATCTAAAAATCTAAAAGCGTAGGTATCAATTATTCTGTTTAGGGTTCTATTTTACATGGTTACATTCATGCATCATATAATAATATCTGATTCTAGCATTCATATACAGTATAGTAAATGAGGGGTCATTATCTGTAACAACATCATTAGTAGACTGAATGTACTTTATGGCTGTTTCCAATGCATACCTTAACAACAGTGTATATCAGAGCCCCTCACCCTACCACTCAGGACACTGTGATCCTGCTCCACACTGTACCAGCTGCACATGCTGGAGCAGGGCTTAGTGCTTCCATTCTTCATGTGATCCTGCTCCACACTGAACCAGCTGCACATGCTAGTGCTTCCATTCTTCATGTGATCCTGCTCCACACTGAACCAACTGCACATGCTGGAGCAGGGCTTAGTGCTTCCATTCTTCATGTGATCCTGCTCCACACTGAACCAGCTGCACATGCTGGAGCAGGGCTTAGTGCTTCCATTCTTGTCCACTCAGTTTTTCTACCTTGCTCTTACAGCAGTGTTCTGCCTCTGGGAGCTGGAGCTTGATCCCATGAAATCTGAGATAATAATACATTTACCACCACTGATTGAATTGTGTTGGACACATGGAGCACTTTAGTGTGGGCCATAGCCTCTCTAATTTACTCTCTATGAAGTGATAAAGAGAATTGGATAGAGTTTCAGCTGAATTTACAGCTGCGACACACATGGTTTACTCGGGAGTTTTCATTTTATGAAAGCTTAAGGGACTTTTCTTTCTGAATGCTGGAAGTCTGTGCGCATCTTAAATCAACGGTGACAGCACAAATGGACAGAAAAAGTAAAAGGAGACAAACAAATCAGCCCAGCATATATCCTATGCAGCGAAAAGCTTTTGTAGTTTATTAACTATTTATTAACTAGCTTGCTGACATGTTAACTCATACAGTTTTTGTCAAGCGCAATTAAACAATTGATAAACATTTCATATATACTGTTGTCATTAAAAAGGCCTAATGAAATTTAAAACGCCTGAACACTTAACAAAAGTGATGCCATCTCTGCTCCACATAGCTGTTTAGCCCAAATCAGGGCCTTTTAGAAACTGAGAAAAATGGTAAATACTAAATGCTAAGTAGAGAAATAAAAGTGTAAAGGCAAGGAAGACTTCACTGCAGGAGATTTCCAATGTCAGTGAAGACACTGAAATGCCACAGAGCTCTTCTCCACTGCTGTACTTTCATCCCTTAGCTAGCATTCAGCAGTGTCTTGTTGTGTAGAAGCTCTCTCAGAAAGAAAATCATTAAAACTATGGCAAGAAGTTGCTTTCGCTGACCCGCAACGGATTTGAGAAAAAAAAGAAAGTTCTTAATAAAACAATATCTAGATGCAGTCCATGTTTACCATTAAGGATGAGAAGGTTATGGAAAACCCAGTTGTTTCCTCAATTGAAATCATTTTAATCAGCTCAAAATGTTTATTTCCAGTGATGGATTCTGTCCAATACCCAATGTGCATATTAAATTGCATGACCATAAACATCTTGACATGCTAATGCATAATGTAATAAAAGCACTGCATAAGTACTGCAGAAACCCAAATGTCCTTTAGAATCCACACTGTACAGGGGCTTGCAAGTGGATATTTTCTCTTTCTCTTAGTTTTAAAGTTATTCAGCATATGGTATTGAAACACACGCTAGGATGATGCAAGGAATAGGTCTTTCCTGATTAGTAAGACATGAGACTACATTCATCAATAAATGCCTCATTGCATAATGTTTTTGTGAAACTGGATTAAAAATGGAAGCCAAAATTATTTTTGGAAAGTGAAATGCAAAGTATAAATTCATTGAGGCTGAAAAGTTTTTAGTTACAAGCATGCTCTGAAATGCTATGGGCCTTAAATACTGAATGCAATGTTTGATTGACAACTCACCAGTCCCTTTGTTTTTATGAGCGACTGCACTCTGTGCTGTGTGTGTGCAATATTGCTAGATTGTTCAATTTCTCGTTATCCCATTTCCAAACACTACAGCACAGGCAAGTGGTCTGTTTGAACACATTGCAAGCATTACAGCATTAACTTTGTTCGTTGTTTCAACCCCAGAAACACAACTGTGCAAAACTCCCTCACACACACTCTCTTAGTTGTGTGATAATTCCAGTGAGAGAACATTGTTTTGCATCTAGACTTGCTTCTTTGTGACTTACAGAACATTAATAGTGACAGGTTGTCTCCTCTGATGTGCCTCTGCTTAAATCACTAAGGTATACAAGGTAACTAAACAATATTCTCTTTCATTATCAGAGAATAACTGACAGGAGCTATCCCGGAGCGAGGGCCTAATTACAGCCTTAAACTCTGGATGAACATTTTTTAATCTAAACTTTGCTTTGTGTTGTTTCCTCATAGGCCTTCACACAACAGAGAGGCACAAACTCCATTAATCTATTAAGATTAACTGCAACCTTGCAGTTTTAATGTGTTTATATATATATATATATATATATATATATATATATATATATATATATATATATATATATATATATATATATATATATCTCTACAAAATTATAAAATATATAAACCCTGGACAAAATGACACATCTCTAAGATGTTGTCAATCACTATAGTAGCGATATGGCCACTGACCACATATTATATCTCTTACTATAAAGTACATGTCTATTATCAGCCACAGTCTTTTGTGTATTGTAAAGTGATGAATTCTGAATGAGCAAAAGAGGTTTCCCTTGACCCTAAATGTCTTTGACAACTCAAACTATGACATGCATTCAAAAGAAAAAAAACATTTCAGTGTAATGAAACATTGATAAGCCTTATTGTTATTGTCAAGAGTTTCATGGCAAATTAAAGTTAAATTCTGAGAATGGCATGAGTCCTGTTGATACGGTATCATCCTTTCTGACATTTTAATGTACGTGACTTTTCAGTTCTCCAGCTGAATTGCCAGAGGATTCTTTTATATATCCAGCTGACATCTGGAGCCTGCTTCTTTCATGGCGTCCTACAGTCCCGGTCTGCTATAACACAGCACGGGGCACCAGCATGTAGACAGGCGTTCCACTGCAATGATAACTGGATCCTAAAGCATGATCAGCCCCCTTATTAAATTGTACAGTAGTAAAAGCATAGCCAAGTGTGCACAGTAAAAGCATGGTAGAGCCCAGGTCAGCGGTGCAAAGCCCACAGCAGAATGGAAAGCACATTGGAAAACATGGCAAGCCTGGATATACTATAGTAAATGCATAGTAAAACAATGGGGAAAATAATGAGAACACTGCAAAACAAAAATACAGTGCAAAACTACTGCAGTAAACCTTTTGAAGGGATGAGGAGGTTTATTTGAACAGAAATGTTTCAGCTAAATTAAATCAGGATCACTGGGAAAGTATATTCAAGATTCAAAACTGGATCCAGCGTTTCCATTATTAATAATAATAATAATAATAATAATAATAATAATAATAATAATATCAAAACATTGTAAGTGTTGAACCGTTCCCAGATTGATTTAATGTTTCAATTGCCACTGTTGCATTTGCAGTGACTTGCAGAGATGTAGTATGCTTGAGCATTACTGTAGAAAGGGGATGGATGGACACATCTGGCTGTGGCCCTCATCTCTGCAATTCCTGGTTTTGGCTTAGCTGAGTTTTTTGAAAAGGACTAATCCTGTATATTGAGAAACCAGACTGTTTGAAATTTAAGGCTATGCGGCTCTCCTCTGGGCATGGAAGGTCATCAACAAGCTCTAAAGAAACATAAAAGCATGAGAAAAAGACACTTTTGCGAACTATGAAAATCTATTAAAACACATTTATAACCAGAATTGTCACAATGAACATGTGCACTAATCATGTGCTTTAGTACAATCTGTATGGATCTGCCCAAGACCCTTGATTACACAGTCTCTTTAACATTAGTAAGTGCTACAAGCAGCTCTGATCTCTGCTGTCTGAACTCATTCATTCATGACACACCAGGCAGTATCACACACCAGAATGCTAACCATACTTCAAGGACACATGCTTTCAGTAAAGGGCACTGGGAACCCACAGAGCAGATAACACAGGGCATTTTGTACAGGTCCATTTAGACATTTGCCCTTCAACAGGCTGTGGTGAATTGTAAATGATCCAGGAATTAAGTAATGTCAAAGTCATTGCATCATATTGTCATGTTCTGTGTAGGCTCTATAAGTTCAACAAAAACAGCTTAAGGCTTCTGCAATGAAGACAAGGGAGAAAACTGCCTACCAATAAAATAAAGAAAAAGCCATATCTGGAATTAAAATTCTTACTTTGATAGTACCAGAAAACATATCAGCATACAACATATTAGAAGAGTGGACACATGCAAAAGCATAGCCTCTGTCAAGTTAAGCAAGGCATCCCAAAGCTGACCCAGAACTGCTGAACATTCCTTCATTTAGAAGAGATCAGACACACAAGAAGTCCTTGAGTCGTTGTTGCTGCTTTCATGCTCCTTTCCAGCAACACTACAGCATTCATCACTTTACTGCACGCTTGTCATTACTTGCATCAGACTCTGCTAATTAAATTACGCTACTGTAACATGCTATTCTGCAACATCGCTCTGTTAGTAACTATTCTGATGCAAAGGGTTTGACTGTGTGTCTATCCATGGGCAGAAGGAAAGAAACTAAAGAAAACAATCCCTTCCTTGTAAATGTAAGAAGAAAACTACTGAACTGTACTGATGTTATCTGTATCAACAGGGCAATCATAAACAAACCCTAACCCTAACCCTAACCCTAAACTACTGAACTGTACTGATGTTATCTGTATCAACAAAGCAATCATAAGCTAACCCTAACCCTAACCCTAACCCTAAACTACTGAACCTTACTGATGTTATCGGTGTCACCAGAGCAATCATAAACTAACCCTAACCCTAACCCTAAACTACTGAACTGTACTGATGTTATCTGTATCAACAGAGCAATCATAAACTAGCCCTTACCCTAACCCTAACCCTAAACTACTGAACCTTACTGATGTTATCTGTATCAACAGAGCAATCATAAACTAGCCCTAACCCTAACCCTAACCCTAAACTACTGAACCTTACTGATGTTATCTGTATCAACAGAGCAATCATAAACTAGCCCTAACCCTAACCCTAACCCTAAACTACTGAACCTTACTGATGTTATCTGTATCACCACAGCAATCATAAACTAACCCTAATCCTAAACTACTGAACATTGCTGATGTTATCTGTATCACCACAGCAATCATAAACTAACCCTAACCCTAACCCTAACCCTAAACTACTGAACTGTACTGATGTTATCTGTATCACCAGAGCAATCATAAACTAACCCTAACCCTAACCCTAACCCTAAACTACTGAACTGTACTGATGTTATCTGTATCAACAGAGCAATCATAAACTAGCCCTAGCCCTAACCCTAACCCTAAACTACTGAACCTTACTGATGTTATCTGTATCAACAGAGCAATCATAAACTAGCCCTAACCCTAACCCTAACCCTAAACTACTGAACCTTACTGATGTTATCTGTATCAACAGAGCAATCATAAACTAGCCCTAACCCTAACCCTAACCCTAAACTACTGAACCTTACTGATGTTATCTGTATCAACAGAGCAATCATAAACTAGCCCTAACCCTAACCCTAACCCTAAACTACTGAACCTTACTGATGTTATCTGTATCACCAGAGCAATCATAAACTAACCCTAACCCTAAACTACTGAACCTTACTGATGTTATCTGTATCAACAGAGCAATCATAAACTAGCCCTAACCCTAACCCTAACCCTAAACTACTGAACCTTACTGATGTTATCTGTATCACCAGAGCAATCATAAACTAACCCTAACCCTAAACTACTGAACCTTACTGATGTTATCTGTATCACCAGAGCAATCATAAACTAACCCTAACCCTAACCCTAAACTACTGAACTGTACTGATGTTATCTGTATCACCAGAGCAATCATAAACTAACCCTAACCCTAAACTACTGAACCTTACTGATGTTATCTGTATCACCACAGCAATCATAAAGAATGCCCTTAATAATAAAACATGTTTACTGACACTTCCTATCACAGGAATGGAATATGCATTTTAAATTGTGTAAAGACCTTTAGAAACCAGACCCTAAATATGAACCACGCAGTTGTCTATGGGCTGAGATACCATTCATGAAAGTTTGGTGACAGAAACTGGGAGTAAAGGGATTTGAAGTCACTGTTGCCTTTGGAAAAAGAAACTGTCACCTGGCATGTCCTTCACACTGTATCAGGCAGCGGTGATCACAGCTGGCACTAGCCTTTCCTTAAAGAGTTTCTTTCCTTTCTCAAAAGCTGCAGCTTTCAAGACAACTTTTACACTTGAGCAGACACAACATTTAATGTAGTGAAAATCATCATTTTAAGCTACTACTTACCCCAGGTCATGCAGGATTAAAGCTAATATACTGAGCTGATGTGATAGCCCTGCTTGGTAAATCATGAACTATAACACAGAACAGTTTCCAGTAAGTCTGGGATTCATTAGGGTATCAGGAGATCAAGGCAGCTACCTCTTTGACAGCTCTTCCCATTGAGTTCATTAGCAATGCTTCTTCAGAGCACTTTATTAGTATGCCTACAGTGACTAGGCTGATCAAATAGATGAAATATAAAATGGGTGTTGTTCATGAATATGTCAACCAAAAAAACTTCAATTAGTCTGACTGTACAAGGTGAGGTAAAACTCTCTGTTCTCATGCCAAGATTCAGTTCAGACAGTAAGTGGTTGGAGAATGAAAAGCAAGTGATATTTAATGAAGATGAAAAACCCCCTTATAACCATTTATACCTCCTTATCCCCCTTATAACCCTATACCCCTTATACCCCCTTATACCTCCATTTACCCCTATACCCCTTATGCCCCCCTTCCTTATACCCCCCTTACACCCCCCTTATATACTCTTATACCCACACACAACACTGTGTAGGGCTGGGCACTTTGAAAGTCTCAGCTGAGCCAGGAGACACCTGCTTGTTCTCAGACAAGCTGCTCTGAAACACCTTTCTGCACAGAAAGCTAAAAAACGGTTCTGTTGACGTGGAAAGAACTGTGAAAGCTGTCCAAAGGAAGCTGTCATTTAAGACACATATAACACTTGTTTTATAAAAGGTGTGGTTTAGACACTTATTACTCTACTTTGTTGATAGAAATATTCTGGAATAATTTCACTTATAAACGTATCCAGGAAAATAAAAAAACTGTACTATTTTCCAATTGACATTTTATGTTAAATATGTTTAATCTGTATCAGTATGTTTCCTTCATAATTATCATATATCTGAGATTCCTACATTTAGAACAATATAGCCCATGACTCCAGAGGGAAAAGGAAAATAGTATTTATTTCATTGTCACATACAAGCAAAACCTTTGAAATGAATCATTTTACTAAGCAGCAGTAGTGGGTCTTGATAGCATGATGTACACACAGTATATGCATCATATTTCAGGGGATTACAAAAACAAACAGATCTGCATTAACAGAATATCAGAGCCATAGGTTCTGTATATATAACGTGGAGCTGTATCCCAGCCTCTGCACATGGCTGCCTGTAAAGCAGAGACCCAGAGGCTGGTGTAATAGCAGAACATCAGAGCCTCTGGATATATAACGTGGAGCTGAATCCCAGAGACCCAGAGGCTAGTGTAATAGGAGAACATCAGAGCCTCTGGATATATAACGTGGAGCTGAATCCCAGAGACCCAGAGGCTGGTGTAATAGCAGAACATCAGAGCCTCTGTATATATAACGTGAAGCTGAATCCCAGAGACCCAGAGGCTAGTGTAATAGCAGAACATCAGAGCCTCTGTATATATAATGTGGAGCTGAATCCCAGAGACCCAGAGGCTAGTGTAATAGCAGAACATCAGAGCCTCTGGATATATAACGTGGAGCTGAATCCCAGAGACCCAGAGGCTGGTGTAATAGCAGAACATCAGAGCCTCTGGATATATAACGTGGAGCTGAATCCCAGAGACCCAGAGGCTGGTGTAATAGCAGAACATCAGAGCCTCTGTATATATAACGTGAAGCTGAATCCCAGAGACCCAGAGGCTGGTGTAATAGCAGAACATCAGAGCCTCTGGATATATAACGTGGAGCTGAATCCCAGAGACCCAGAGGCTGGTGTAATAGCAGAACATCAGAGCCTCTGTATATATAACGTGGAGCTGTATTCCAGAGACCCAGAGGCTGGTGTAATAGCAGAACATCAGAGCCTCTGGATATATAACGTGAAGCTGAATCCCAGAGACCCAGAGGCTGGTGTAATAGAGGAACATCAGAGCCTCTGTATATATAACGTGAAGCTGAATCCCAGAGACCCAGATGCTGGTATAATAGCAGAACATCAGAGCCTCTGGATATATAACGTGAAGCTGAATCCCAGAGACCCAGAGGCTAGTGTAATAGCAGAACATCAGAGCCTCTGTATATATAACGTGGAGCTGAATCCCAGAGACCCAGAGGCTGGTGTAATAGCAGAACATCAGAGCCTCTGTATATATAACGTGGAGCTGTATCCGAGTCCCAGAGGCTAGTGTAATAGCAGAACATCAGAGCCTCTGTATATATAATGTGGAGCTGAATCCCAGAGACCCAGAGGCTAGTGTAATAGCAGAACATCAGAGCCTTTGTATATATAACGTGGAGCTGAATCCCAGAGACCCAGAGGCTGGTGTAATAGCTGGAAGCATTCAGGAGTCCAACATGAAGTAAAAACAGAGCAGCTTTATTTTGAGTGTCAACAGGTGCAAAGACACATAATAATGCAAAATAAATAACTAATAAACAAAGCAGAGCATACAGATCCAATGTTAATACTGAGGATACCCTGCTGTCCCGCTCTATTAATGCTGTCATTCACTTTCCTGATACGCTGCGGTCTGCATGCTCTTCAGTGCTGGGAAGACACATATACCCCAGTCTTCTAGTTAGCCCCGTCTTCGGGCTAAACTACCTGGGCTGGGGGTGATCAAATAATGTTTCTTTTAATACATTTACCAGTATTTCAATCGTTCACTTTATCATCACATTCTTTAATCGGTTTATTTAGAGTCATATACATACCTTTAAACCCTAGAACCCTAGATCTATGGCTATGGTTTTACCCCCCATAGAGGAGGTTGCGCATGCACCCTAAACATGGCTGCTCCCATACTGAAATCACCTGAACACAGGTAAGTCGTTGCAAATTAATCAAATAGACTGTTAAACAGCATGCCATTTTATAGAAAGTCCGCACAAGGCTTTACCAAGGATTGTTGGGTTGCATTTATTAACCCTTTCTTTCTCTTTAGGACTCATTCCCCTACCCCAGGGACCCCGTTAGCACGATTCGGGTAAGTTTCATTTACATGTCTTTTACATTGAGACACGTGTATTTTAAGCCATACGTTATACATACACACTGGGGGGGACGGCTCGTTTATTAGACATAGATAGTTAAATAAATTAAGGTTCGGTTAAGTTAGTTTATGTTCAGGAAATGAAAGAGGCTGTATTGTCAATACAGTTCTGTCCATTTCCATGTCTAGTACTTAGCATTCAGTCTGGTGCCCCTTGTGATTTTAAACTGCGCTTTACTAGTCACAGCTGATTTGAATTCTGATGTCTGCTTCTGGTTTCACTGATGTTAGCAAACCTGAAATCTCCAGCTTTGAAGCTTTCACTGATGAAGCCTCCGGCAGTGATTTGTATCTTAAACATCATTTTATTATCGGTGATAATAGGCTTGTGAGGACCTGCTGTGAAGATAATAAAGTTATTAGAATCTCAACTGACATGACTTTCCTTTTATTGAATACAATCTAATCAAAAGGTACTCCATAAATATGGATGAGGGGAAAAAACGATAAGGCATATTCTGTAACTTTTTTTTTAATAGATTTCAGTTATGTTGTATTCATCTTAAAGAGTAAGTGGCGGGGTTCTGAAAAATATAGCGTTATACGTCCCCATGTGTTGCTACAAATAATGTACCTGTAATGATCTTTTCATTGTTAACAATGACAGGTCCGTGGGGGGCGTGCAACACTATATTTTTCGGAACCCCGCTACTAACTCTTTAAATACCTTTCAAACTGAATCGCTGCAACGCTACATTTTCACTGCCCAATGTTAGTGCTCCCAGGTGCATGCTTAGATGTGTGCCTGTTGAGCCCCATGCTCAAGAGTAGCAACCATTTCCATGACAGTCACCCCCGAACTGCAATTCCAAACCTGTGATAAGAATTGCAGGTTACACAAGACACTTGTAAAGTTAAGCTTATTATTTATTATCATTATTATTACTTAAACAAACACAAAAGGAAGCCTTCTCTATTAGTTTCCTTCAGTTCAACTCTCTCAGTTCTCAGATCCAAATGAACCAGAGAGAAGGGCAATCGAAGGGACAGAGTGCTCAATGAAAATTGTGTTCAGAATGTTTTCAGTCTGTATTTGACAGCAAGACACTGCAAGAAAAGCTTGTAAAACTTCAAGGATGGGTTAAGGACTTTTATTAAGTGAGCATATTTTAGAAACTAAACGGGTACTTTACAGGATTAAAGGTATTACCTGAAAACACAACCAGAGGATTCTTCGCTCTCCCTGCTTTCAGAAGAAGGGTACCCGAGTTCATTTATTAAGATTGACAACACTTTAGTATGGACATTGTTCTGAGAAAAAACTAGTTCTGTATGGGGATGTTGTTATACTTCTGGTCTGGTGTCAAGTCAATGAATTATCTGGACCGAGGTTTCAATATAATTGCATTCCTCAGTCGTGCCCATTCTTTTTCTTTCCATTCATTTTATTTCATCCCACTTAATTGCCCTGCATCTTTATCTTGTATATATAATGTGTGTTTGATTATATGCACTCATCTAATCCTGGCTATGGTTAACCTGTCATCCCAACTCCCAGACAACATCAATTCCATCTCCACTTGATGTCCATGTGTAGTTCGGATCACTTAGCTGTTGTGTTTTGTTCAGTGCCTCCATGCTGAGCTGTATCAAAAGGTTTTGAAGTCTTCAATTCTCACTAGATAGAGAGGGCACAAGTGTTCTTCTCTCATGTCAAGCTCTTTCTCTAGTGTTTTTTTTCCAGCATGTATTCTCTTATTATTGTAACTTTATTGCTTTTGAAAATCGCCTTCGATTCAACATGTTTGCCCTTCTCTTCAGCACCATCAAAGGACTGAACTAAAAAGCGTTATTTTGTTATTATTCCTCCCCCACATACAGTGCAGTATACTTTTGCATCAGGAAAGAAGCAGGCTTATCCAGTGCAGTCATCAGTAATGCAGATGTGTTCCTGAATGAGTCCTGCACAGAAGTCGTTTCTGTAATCGCTGTATAAGCAGCTCACCTGTTTGCTGTTAATGGTAACTACAATGCAAACAAGTTGGGCAAGTCAATATTTCAGTAAAAAAGCATCTTGTTCATAACAAGCCAAGTCACTTGAAATATATAAGAAGGTTCTGGCTGTTAAAGGAATATTTTGTATTGGAAATTAAATTAAAAGCCATGACCTTTCAGGTTGCATAGGAGACTCAATAAGCATGCTCTGGAGAAGTGAAGTGCACAGAAGGAAGGAGGTAACTGTGTCTATCTGTGGCCATTTCAACTACCAGATTAATGTGGGTCTAGAAACGATCCACAGTGCTGCCCTGCTTGCCACTGATCCTCTATGAAACGATCCACAGTGCTGCCCTGCTTGCCACTGATCCTCTATGAAACGATCCAGAGTGCTGCCCTGCTTGCCACTGATCCTCTATGAAACGAACCACAGTGCTGCCCTGCTTGCCACTGATACTCTATGAAACGATCCACAGTGCTGCCCTGCTTGCCACTGATCCTCTATGAAATGATACACAGTGCTGCCCTGCTTGCCACTGGTCCTCTATGAAACGATCCACAGTGCTGCCCTGCTTGCCACTGATCCTCTATGAAATGATACACAGTGCTGCCCTGCTTGCCACTGGTCCTCTATGAAACGATACACAGTGCTGCCATGCTTGCCACTGGTCCTCTATGAAACGAACCACAGTGCTGCCCTGCTTGGAGTGACTTTGCCTAATTGCACTGAAAATACGAAAAACAACTGGCCCCTTTGCATTGACAACAGTGAAACCATTAAGCATTTTACTGTCAAATAAGTGGATTTTGGCTGGATTCAGAGCAGTGCAGATGTGAAGGGCAGCCAGCCTGCTTGAGGTCTGGCTGGATTCAGAGCAGTGCAGATGTGAAGGGCAGCCAGCCTGCTTGAGGTCTGCTGAATTCAGAGCAGTGCAGATGTGAAGGGCAGCCAGCCTGGTTGAGGTCTGCTGAATTCAGAGCAGTGCAGATGTGAAGGGCAGCCAGCCTGGTTGAGGTCTGCTGAATTCAGAGCAGTGCAGATGTGAAGGGCAGCCAGCCTGCTTGAAGTATGCTGGATTCAGAGCAGTGCAGATGTGAAGGGCAGCCAGCCTGGTTGCCACTGTTGGGTTTTTATAACTGGAGTCTGTAATTCAACACATGCCAATACAAACTCCCTTAACAAAACAAACAACAGCACACTGCCATACTATACCTCTGCATTAAAACTGTCTGAAACCGTAACATTGCTTTCGATGTAATTAGACTGTCTTAATATTTCCTACCAGTTAAATAACACTGGGGAAGTACAGCTGAACCTACTGCTTTTCTGAATGTCTATCCAAGTTTTAATGAACTCTTTCCCATTGAAGTATTGCTGTTGTTGTTGTCAATGGAACAAGGGGCCTCAGCACACTGTCTGTTGTACATGAGGTTTATATATTTTTCATCTTGCTGTCACTGGTTAAAAGAACAGTTTCAGACAAAGTTTGAACAAGACAAAAACAAGTAACTTGAAGCATTGACAAAAAATGCAACATGCAGTCTTATCAAGAGATTTCTCCAACTTGTAGCCAAATCCAAACCCCCTTCATTATTCAATATTTAAACAACAGTACCTTATCAAATAAATGATTAAACACACAGTGAACACATTTCAGGGAAATGACACGGGCATCCATAGCTTC
Source organism: Acipenser oxyrinchus oxyrinchus (assembly GCA_030684275.1). NCBI lineage: Eukaryota > Metazoa > Chordata > Actinopteri > Acipenseriformes > Acipenseridae > Acipenser > Acipenser oxyrinchus. Next base: position 54,300,010 of record CM060256.1, on the reverse strand, counting down.
AAAAGCGCATTCAGAATTGTACGTTAAGTGTAATGGACAAATGTTCTACTAGTGAAATTATGATATGCAAATATTTATACAGGAAGTAAATGAGACATATGTACAGATATTCAGAGAAAGAAAGATCGCCAGTGTCCAAACCCAATTTCTATATCCTTTTTTTTTTTGCCGAGCTTTACTTTTCCAGGCAGGTCAAAAAATAGAGCTGATGTAGTCAAATAAAGAAATAATATCCCTGAGACAAACTTTATTATTCTTTATGTAATTACACATGCAAAAAAAGATAGAAATCAATTTCATTTGATGTGACCACACAGCAGTATGACTGGACCTGAACACCTGCCTGCAGTTTTATCACAGAGGACCCTCTCTGCCATCTGATAACCACAAGTGCTGACGTCGCTTCCCTGGGGACTGCAGTATGTGCAGTTGCCCATATACTGTGAGGAAATAATTCCCAATGACATCTCCTGTAAGGGCAGTAGTGAGCTGGGAATGAATGCGCAGTGCAGAAATCACTGCATGAACACCCAACACATGCTCGCAGGATCAGGACCTACTCTGCCTTTTGTTCTAAAGACGAATGCAGGAATTAATATTCTCAATTCCAGAATAAATTGGGGTTAGTTTAGGGAATGTGTAACACCGGCCCCAGGCAGAGAATAAATGCCATTGTGTGCCACTGAACACATCTGTGTCTCTCCAACTAGAACCTACTGTGAACTTCTATTACTTCTGACTCAATTCCTCAGTAGACTAGTCCTTATCACAGCCGTACCCTTTTCAAGCACACATCAGTGAATGACGGGAGATGGTTGTGTTCAGAAATATTGAAGTGCATGAGAGTGGTGTTCGTGCTTCACCTGGTGTACTGCTGGGTATAAGAAATGAAATAGAAAAGCACACGTTTATATGAAGTCTCTTTGGGCATTATTTATCCCCTACACAATTTTAATACTGTTGATTTTTTTGTTGTTTATCTATACCCTAATTTAACCCAATTGCAGAAGATAACACTAATCCTATAAGGGAAATGCAATCACTTTCTTCCTGCTATCTTTGGCTCTCCCTGCCTGCTTAATCTTATTAATATCATTTGAGCAGCATATGCCAGGCATTGTGGGAGGAATAGGATTGTTATCATTAGTATGCTGGAGGCTTAACCGGAGCGTTTGTCACACTTGACAGAAATGTGCCGTGTGTTCTTCCAGCAGGCAGGCTTCTGTTTATTACACATTAAACTCAATGACAAACATTTAGATTAAAAGTCTTTATCAGTGTGCTCCATGCTGAAATTAGTTTTGATTCATATTCTTCTATTACTGGGTAATGTGGACTCCACCCTACCCCCGAGTGGTAAAGTGGGGTGGATCTCATACTGGTCTCATTAGGAGGAACGTGTGTTTGCTGATTTTGCACGTTACACATTAACTACTGTATGTATGTAGTTTAGACAACCTAAAACTGAACAGTTAGCATCATTGGTCAATTTAACGCTTCGGTTTGTTTCAATTTATAGAATTATTTTCTACAGAGTGATGGATCACTGTGGTCACTATCACTGTTCCACCAAACTCTGAACAACATGAACTTCACAAACCTGTTAAAGAGAAGCTCATCCGAATGGACTTGCCTGTGCGTTGGGATGTGGGGAGTTCTGTTGCCTGGGCCTAGACAAGAAAGGAGGTACAATGTGAACTGCTGATATAAGATAGTAATGGTTAAAGGTTTGAATTGATGAAGCAGTCTTATGAATGGGTGTACACATTTTTACAGTTTGTTTTAAAGTTACATTTAAAAAAAACCTCATTACCTAAAACTCGCATGTCTAAATGAAGCATTGCAAATGAAAGAAAAAAGCACACTTGCCTTTGTATCAATACAAAAGAAACCTTTCAGGTTGGGTGTGGTGCAGGAGGTGGCCATCTTGCCTAGCACATATAATTAGTGTGTAGCAGGCAGCCGTGTTGTGGATAAATTGCAGGGGTGCATTTATTTATGAATACTTGTCTTTTATGCGTATTGTAATATGTGCTGTGTGTAAATAATGTCTGCAATTTGTATTTGTGAAATGAAGGTGAATTTGTATTTTTGGATAAGTGTAAATGGTTGAGACTGGGGCATTATGAAGTGAGTAGGCTGATTGTATTAAGGGGGTGGTTTTCTACAGGAGGAGTCATTTGTGAGTGTAATGTGTTTGTATTCACAGGTTGCCCAGATGTATGAATCAGGGCACTGTTGATCTATTCTCTAACAATCCACCCTGAACTCATTTGAACATTACAGGCTCCCCATTAAAAACAATTCTATCATCTTTAAAGTTTTAAATTTTGGTTTATTAGAGCCTGCAAACCATCCATGTCCCTTGTGTTCACATAGCATCAATTTCAATTGCTGTTTGATCTGCCATGCCAGGCTTCAACTTTAATGAACTTTGTTTTATGGCAGGTTTTAAAATCAAACACTTCTGCACATTAAATTGCACTGGGCTTTATTTGTCCAAATGCTCAGCTAACATGAAGAGCTCCTGAAGCCTCTGCTATGATCTTTAGTCAGCTTGTGGAAGAAGATTCTGCGTGTTCTAGATGCCTCTCTCCCCTGACGCACAAAGAATCCAATAACTTCATCCTGAAAACAGAATGAAGCCAGGGGAGGCAAACTTGTTTCTTGCAGTGTTTGTGGAAAAGGCAATATGTCTGCTTTTATACAAGTTATCTTATGTCGCCTGTATTTAATAATCACAACTTCAATCAAGACCATAAAACAAAAACTCTTAATATTGCTCTTAATATTCTTTGCAGTGTTTAGAACGTTGATATTTCTTTATGGGTTCATGAGGCATTCTATTGGAACTCGCTTCCAGCTCTTAATATTCTTTGCAGTGTTTAGAACGTTGATATTTCTTTATGTGTTCATGAGGCATTCTATTAGAACAGTTGAAACTACTCAACTGCGCTTCTGAAATGAACAAAGGAGTATTCATAAATGAGTCAGACACTGGGGTTTAGGTTTCACTCATCCCTTAACATGAGGAGCCAGAGTTTTCTGTTCTACTCTGCATGTTACTCAGGTGTTTGCTGAGTATACTGTATACCACTGTGCTATACTAAATGCTAATATGCAGGCTTTGTAGTGTTAACATTATAGCATGCATGAAATATTCACCATAATTTATGCTTTGTTTTATATTTTATGATGGTTAATAGTATGCGAATAATAATGCAGGGGTGTTTGTCATTACAGTAGCCAGGAGAGGAAAGTATTAAACAAATATTGTGAGTTATTTAAATATTCATAAAAGCTAAATAAAAATCAGTAAAAGATAAAGACTTCACTGTGGTTCTGTAAAGATAATGCTGTGTATCCACTGTCCAGCTGTAAATCAGTAAAGGCTCTCTAGCACCATCTGCTGGAGAAAGAAAAAATGACGTTTACACTGAGGCAGCATCGCCGTGACGGAATTTGACTTGCCTGAAGTTACCACATGCTTTTACTGGACCTTGATAATGGCAATGGGAAGCACTGTACTGAGACAGTCTGGGGTAAACAACACAGAGTGAAAGCTTGCTCAGTGTCAGCAGAAAACTGCATGTGTGAAATAATATAGCTCCCATTGAATTCACATGCAGCAAATTCAATTCACAATACATTCTTTACACATACTGCTACTCCAACAACAATTACAACTTAAATTCACAACACATTCTTCACAAATACTGCTACTCCAACAACGATTACAAATTAAATTCACAATACACATTTTTGGAATGTGCTACTGTAAATTATTTGACTTGCAAAATATGTTTAGTTTGTCATTGCTGACTATTTTTTATAAGAACAGTCATAATAAACAGCATGCCCTATGGTGGCAGAATAGGGGCGGTTTAAAGGACCTGGATGCGATGATTGTGTGTGAAGGTTCATTCCAGTTCAAGTGAGCCCAGGATAATGAGATATGCATTCAGAATGTAGGTACACAGCCCTAAACGTTTGATAGATCACATGGATAATGAGAGATGCATTTCAGAATGTAGGTACACAGTCCTAAACGTTTGATAGATCACATGGATAATGAGATATGCATTCAGAATGTAGGTACACAGTCCTAAACGTTTGATAGATCACATGGATAATGAGATATGCATTCAGAATGTAGGTACACAGTCCTAAACGTTTGATAGATCACATGGATAATGAGAGATGCATTTCAGAATGTAGGTACACAGTCCTAAACGTTTGATAGATCACATGGATAATGAGAGATGCATTTCAGAATGTAGGTACACAGTCCTAAACGTTTGATAGATCACATGGATAATGAGAGATGCATTTCAGAATGTAGGTACACAGTCCTAAACGTTTGATAGATCACATGGATAATGAGATATGCATTTCAGAATGTAGGTACACAGTCCTAAACGTTTGATAGATCACATGGATAATGAGAGATGCATTTCAGAATGTAGGTACACAGTCCTAAACGTTTCCTAGATCACATGGATAATGAGAGATGCATTTCAGAATGTAGGTACACAGTCCTAAACGTTTGATAGATCACATGGATAATGAGAGATGCATTTCAGAATGTAGGTACACAGTCCTAAACGTTTCCTAGATCACATGGATAATGAGAGATGCATTTCAGAATATAGGTACACAGTCCTAAACGTTTCCTAGATCACATGGATAATGAGATATGCATTTCAGAATGTAGGTACACAGTCCTAAACGTTTCCTAGATCCCAGTTTGGCCTAATAAGGTCTGGTTAATTTGTAAAGTACAGTGTTTGTCAAAGAGAGGTGGTCAATTCCGAAAACATGATGCATTCAGCTTTAATTGAAGACACTGATCACCTCAAATACTGAAGCATTTAGCAATGTTTTTTAATCTAATGGGGTTATTCCAATAACAGTGTTGGCAAGCTCGTTGAGAGTCTGGAGCCTGTGTCACTAATGTCTTTACATATGACCCCGTGTGCTTGCTGTTCATTATATTCCGGCAGGGAGTGATAGAGAGTCTCTTTTCATTCTCTATTGCAATTCAGTATCAGCAGAACCAGTTTTCCTCCGAAAAAACATAATCAGCAGCGCCCAGCCATTCAGCATCCTAAAACAGACAGCAGGCAGTCTATTCCGGATCTAACCACCCCACAACTAGCACCGCTAATCAGCAGCCAGCCATTGAAATCCAACATTCGCAAATATTTAAAGAGATAAAATCATTTATGCAGCCATTTTCCGATACTCTATCTTCGGTCAGTTCTCAACTATCGGATCTAAATAAAAGGGTGTCTATTATGGAACAGGAAAACAATCTTCAGCGCTGTCATTAATTCCAGCATCAAACACTGCAGCGCCACCTACAGCTTCTTCTGGTCCAGCCCCAATTTCAGCCAGCGAAGCAGATCCTCCACAATTCAACCTCGCTACTGCATCTACATACGGATCCTCCTCTCCAACTGCAGCTAGGCGTCACACTATATCTCCACGAATCAGGCGTAACATTCTCGAAGATTTCCAAATTCCACAGTTTACTGCCTACAGCTCTGCAATATCCAGCAGCAACGCCACAGTTCAATCAGCTGATTTTCAACTAAATCCAACTATTAATAAACTTCTTATTTCAGCTCAAGATTACATGGCATCAGCACTTGCCCCATCTACCAGATCCTCGTACTCTACAGGTTGGGCATGTTATGTAACTTTCTGTTTACAAAGCAGGATTAATCCTACTCCATTCAACCAGGACTGGATCATGGCGTTCATAGTGCATGCAAAGGACTCTCTACATCTGGCACCAGCTACAATCAGACTATATTTGTCAGGAATTCAGCATCAATTTCGCTTGATGTCCATCAATTCCCCAACTCTATTATCAATTCCAGAGGTTCGTCTCCTTTTACGAGGAATTTCCAAGTGCTCTCCGGCTCCTTCTTCTGCTCGCCTGCCTATTTCTATAGACATTCTCAGTAACTTGATTTCAATTCTCCGCCATGGCTGTTTTTCTCCATTTGATGACTTAACTATGGAAGTCATATGTCTATCTGCATTTTTGGGTTTTGAGATGTTCTGAATATACAGTTCCTTCCATTGCCAGCTTTCCTACCCTCGGTATCCGCTGCAGTGACCTCAAGCTCATCCCAGATTCTCATTTCATCTTATTTCTTAGCATTTCAAAAACAGATCAACTGCGGCAAGGACAATGTATTCAGCTTTCTAAGATCAACTCTCCTCTGTGTCCCTTCACGTCCATGTTGAAGTACATTGCAGAGCATAAGGCCATTTCATCCTCCGACCCTTTGTTTATCAATTCAAGCCGGTCCATTGTATCAAGGCATTGGTTTTCAACACACCTTTCCACCGTGGTGTCCAGAGCAGGTCTTCCTTCGCAATTCTACACTCCTCATTCATTTAGAATAGGGGCAGCTACTTCAGCTGCAAAAGCCAACATTAACCAGCATTTAATTAAAAATATGGGGCGCTGGACTTCATCAGCAGTTGAAACTTATATTCGTTCTTCATCATCTGAAATATCCTCCGCACATCAGTCCATTGCTAGTATGTCCGGAGTGGGGACGACCTTTCTGCCTGGGCCTCCAAAGATTTCCCCTAAGAAATTAAATTAAAAGAAGGGGTTTTTCTTTCCACTGTGCAGAGGGTCTTCACATAGTCATTAGGGTACAGTCTACTAACCCCTTTGTCACGTTAAGTGTTTGTTTTCTTTCGTCTAAATGTTTTCTCTTTTCTCTTTTCTTATGCATTGGCGGTTCTCTCTTTTTCTTCTTCACGTTGCGTCAGCGAGGAGCGGGGTCCATCTTTTGGGGGTTAGTGATTCCACTTTCTCCAACCCTTTGTTAAGCTCCGCTTCATTTACCTCATAGAGGAGGGTTCTCCATGAGTCAGAGGGACCCCGGCCAAACCCTTCCATCTGCATGTATGTTTCTTTTGGGATTCTTCTTTCAGGTCTGATGCCTCTATGCGAGGGTCCCCTGACTATAGGGAATAGTGACATCTAAAGTGAAGTTATTCTTTCAGGACATCGCTGCACTTCCATTCATTAGCCAGCAGGTACAGAGCAGGTAGAGGCTTTGGAGATCTTTACTGCACTGCCACTTCATATTATTGCTCTAGCTCAGATCACATTTCCTCTGACAGCAACGTATTGCTAGAACAAAGTTTTGCTGACTCTCACTTTAAAACAAGATATTCCTTCTGGGCATTTGCAATGCCATATGCTTTGGCAGGCTGACATTCCAATGAATGTATATTTCAGTTCTCCCTGAGATACGTATCAGCTCAGTCATCCATCAATCAACTAAACAGTGCCCACATGGTCCTCCCAGAATCAGAAGAGATTTTGGTTGATTTGTTTGGCAGGGTCTGTTAGGGACTTCCATGTAGATCAGTGGTTCCCAACCCTGGTCCTGGGGACCCCATGTGTCTTCTGGTTTTCTTTCCAACTAAGCTCTCAATTACTTAACTAGGCCCTTAATTGAAGTAATCATTTGCTTAATTAGTCCTTTTTAATTGTTCTCAGCTACTAAAAAGTTGCAGATTTCAAGTTACTTATAAAATGTTACAGCTAACTTGAAATCTGCAACTGTTTAAGAGCTGAAAACAAGTACAAAGGTCTAATTAAACAAATGATTAGCTAACTTAAGAGTGTAGTTAAGTAATTGAGAGCTCATTTGGAATGAAAACCAGAAGACACATGGGGTCCCCAGGACCAGGGTTGGGAAGCCCTGATGTAGATCCTGATATAGTGACTGCTACAATAAAGGGCTCCCAGATGCAGTGCAAATGTTATAAAACAGCTCATTGTGTAAAATGTTTGTTTTTGCTTTTAGGGCACATTAGCTACTGCAAAGGATCATAATGAGGGCTCAATTGCAGTCATCATGAATATAAATATATAAATATAAGGGTTGCATTCCTGCACCATTGAACCAGTGTACTCTTGAATGAGGTCTCATAAGTTCAGAGGCAGTTGATCTGATACAACCTATTCAGCACAGTCCGCTGCAAAGTTAGTTTCCCTGTGCACAAAGTAGGAATGTGTTATCTTAACAAAACTCAGTCATGTAGCTTGCAAAATGGCACAAGACAACATTCATAAAGAATTCAAACAAGCCTCTCATTATTTTGCTGAAGTACCATTAACTGCCCCTGGATTCTGTTTAAAGGATTAGTATCTGTAGTCCCCTTGCACTCATAATGTGCTTAAGTGGAAGAAAGTCAAACAAATTGCTTTACTCTTGTAAAAATGTCATGAAACATGAGGTCCATCAAAAGTGAAAAGAACGTCCTTAATTCAAAAGATAAATGCCAAGGGCATTGCAGGGTTTGATCACTCCTTTATTAAAGCCTCTAAAACCCGATTTCTTCCATGTTGTGTGCTGGTATAAATGGATTTCACCAAGCTCTTTCTGATTTAATGGTTGTACTGTATCCCCTAATAACCATATTCCTACTGGTGCAATGGGAGTGGGATTCAGGTTTCAAGGATATAATAAAACCACAATCAATACAGAATTAGAAGCCAAATAGCATGGATGACATTTGGATAAGAGTATTATTAAAATGCATAAACCCTAGTAATGTTGTCTTTTATTTATCCTCATTATAATGGGAATAATGTTGTCTCTAGTGGACCAAGACCAGCTGCACTGTGAATTGAGGTATTCAGGAGTGTACCGGACTGTACAGTGACATTGAAATTGCTTGTTAAGATACATTACTGTGATCATGACACCATGGTAAGTGTAGCTAGTCATAGTGAAGTCACGTTGAAGCATAGGGAGTCATGGTGAAGCATGATAAACCTCATGATAGACTATGATGAGGAATCCAGCAGGCATATTTTTTGATGAACAGAGGGTATATTTTGTAAAATTGCTTGACCATATTATATACTGTATAGGCTGTGTTAACCATTCATATTTATGTGCATACTCCAACATTACAATGCAGAGTAACGTTTGGACTCCTTTAGATCATTATTGCTGTTTTGGACCCACATCATGCAACATTGCATTAACACAGAAAATATCCCTTTGCTTTCAAGGTAAATAATATCTGTGTAAAGTATGTGACAGATTTCAATTGAAGCTTTTAGTTGATGCTGCTGGATCCTCAGAGATAGTGCTGGTCAACAATAAATAAACAATGAATCAGAGTCATGCTGTAACTGGAACAATAATCTGCAGCTGACAACATTGCAAAAATGACATCTTCATTCTAGTCATGGCACTTCTTAATAATTGCATTCAAATTAATTTAATAATGTGCTATTCCAACAATTAACTGTGAAAATGATTTGTAAAGAGCCAAATAATAATAATAAAAATAATAATAATAATAATAATAATAATAATAATAATAATAATAATAATAATGTATGCAGAGTTCCCTACCAAATCAGATGCAAGTGAGCATCGGTGCATTTTTATGTAATGATTTGATTTTCATTAATCGTTTTTGCCAGCTTTAAGGTAATTGAATCAGACCCTATATCTTTTATAAAAAAAGGAAATCTGTCTTCCTAAGGAGAAAAACAATGTATGGAGTTATGGCAAAAAGCTTCCAAGTGTTTTGTCATTCCACAGCCTCAACATGCATGTACAATTATTTTGATTTTTTGTACATATCATTTTCTAGGTACAAATGAAGCTTATTGATTTACCAATACATCTTTATCATAAACTTATCAGACCTGCTGAGCCAACAGATTTAAACAGCCCTTCATTCAGGGAAACTCCTTACAAGACCGGTATGCGCAGAATCTTTACAAAGGGCTAAAGGTAGGATGTACAGACTGCAGATCAGATTAGCGGAGATTTCACCTCCACGCTGTGCTCTGAAAGCTGGGCTACTAGATAACGGATGTGTCTAAGGGGCTCATATCTGATTAGACATTGCATGAGGAGTTTGTGTGGTATGCACATTACTTGAATTGGAAAATAGATTTTGCACTGGAAATATCACTGGGATAATATGATGCATACAGTAACAAAGTAGCTAGCTAGTGGTGTCAAATAGACAACCTGTGGATACTGTACACCATGGTTTTTGTACTTTTATACAATAAAATGAATTGACACAAGTTTCATAGCCATATGGCCACCCTTTACTTTAGTGGGGCCCTTTAACAATTAGTTATGAGTTGTTAAGTCTAAGTGAAAAGGTTGTATACTTTTAAAAGATGTTACTGTAGTGATGGTTTGCAAATGAGATCCGGTTGTAAATCATATTTGTATTAGTTTATAAATTGTGTCGTCTGGTTTCTATGCAGATTGTGTACTGAGCTGCTATAGAGTAGGATATACACAGTAGAATCCCTATAGAATGAAGTGGGGCAGTCCATTCCTCTGTTGTATAAATAGTAATTGAACACTTGTCAGTACTTCATTATGGGAAGGCGTAAAGAGCAGTTTAAAACCCACAGATACTGTGCACAAGTCTTCTTTAGAACCTATGGTTGCTTCCCATTGCAGACCAAATATAATTTTCTAAAAACAGAAATGCTTGTGGGTTATAAAGTTCTTCTTTCATCGTATATTTTTACATTTTCCAGGACATGTGTCATATTCCAATGATCAAAACTACATTCATTCTTCTAGATTTACTGTCCTGATACACTGTATCTAATGGGCAGCAGTGTGGAGTAGTGGTTAGGGCACTGGACTCTTGACCATAGGGTCGTGGGTTCAATCCCAGGTGGGGGACGCTGCTGCTGTACCCTTGAGCAAGGTACTTTACCTAGATTGCTCCAGTAAAAACCCAGCTGTATAAATGGTTAATTGTATGTAAAAATAATGTGATATCTTGCAACAATTGTGTCACCTTGGTAATAAGTAATAATCAGAGAGACTAAAGCAGTGTTAATAGCACTATGGATTCACTATACGACTATAGTAATACACTGTACATTATAACTTCAAATTCCATTTGGTATTACTTCTATAGTTCAATAGGGCCATCAATGAACGAGGTGGTTTTCTGTGAAAGTGGATTTATTGATTGTATTTATTGATCCTGTCCATTGAGTGCATTTGCATGTTGAAAATATTCTGCTCGCTTTCTCCACGTCACTCCTGAAACAAGATGTTCATTTTTACCAGGTTAAAAAAGGAACCCTTATGATGCATTCCCCCAGAAGCACAGACTGTTCTTGACTTCTCTGAGAGGTGTGTGATTGTGAACTAATGCAACAATTGCTTTGATCAAGACTGGTGGCATAATTAACCATATTAAACAGACTACTTTATGAAGTATGAGAAAAACAAAGTGATTGCAGTTTTACAAAGTGTTGCATTTAGAAAGATTTTAAAAAAGGATCCTGAAAGAATTCATTTGAAATGATTATTTGAACGCACTCTGAAGTTGTCTTGCTTGGTGTTGGAAGGACCCACTCCAGCATGCTGTGTGAAACCACTGCTGTACTATCGCTTCAAATATTAATACTAATAACATAATTCTGGGACTGCCTGGCCTCCCTCAGTAGAATCTGTAGATACACTATAGAAGCCTCCTGTCCTGTGTGTGTTCAACACTGCAGTATATTTACACTGCACCAGCACTGTCCTGTGTGTGTTCAACACTGCAGTATATTTACACTGCACCAGCACTGTCGTGTATGTGTTCAACACTGCAGTATATTTACACTGTACCAGCACTGCCCTGTATGTGTTCAACACTGCAGTATATTTACACTGCACCAGCACTGTCCTGTAGGTGTTCAACACTGCAGTATATTTACACTGCACCAGCACTGTCCTGTATGTGTTCAACACTGCAGTATATTTACACTGCACCAGCACTCTCCTGTAGGTGTTTCCTCACTGCAGTATATTTTCACTGCACCAGCACTGTCCTGTAGGTGTTCAACACTGCAGTATATTTATTAGCTACCTTGATGAACAGATTTATATGTGTGTTACCTTTGTAGAATATGTACTGAGTGCAGATGGTTATGCAATCACAGCACAGTTAAACTGAAGAATGAACAACAACATCTAGGGTTCACATTCTCTATATATGTACATATTTTTAAAAACATTTTAATGGCACACAGGCACCACTAGTGAGCACTAGTTTATTAGTAATGTTTACTTCGTTTTGTAGCAGAATGTACATTTTTAACAGGCTGAACCAACCTTGCTAAACATTCCAGCAACTGCTGGTGAGATGGTGGGAATGGAATCAGTCACCTCAAATAGTAACTGACTGGTTTTGATTTTAGCTGCTGTTCCCCATGACTGGGAAATATCTCCCTGCAGTGCTGTATGTTGCAGATTCAGAAATGGTGCTCTTTTTAAATCTCATCTCCAGATGTACCGGTTTGAATAAGCTTTTAAGTAGAAATGGATACTTGTAAAGCACTTTGAGGAGGCAGTGGAAATTATTGATTTCCACCTCTTGCAGTGATTTCAGGAGCTCCTCAAATGCTTGCGGGCTAGAAAAGAATTGTGTGTTTCACTATGAAGAATTTGCAATAGAAATGAGTTTTTCAACTCAATGTCACCACATCCACTGCAGGAGAATACCAAACCAGGCAAAGCTTTCAAATAGATTCGCATTTTTACATCGAGATGGACACTGAATCCTTGTGGATTAATAGAATCACAGCATCTCAGATTCCTTCACATCTTCAGGGGGTTTAAATTACTTGAGCGTTTTGTACTTTCTAATTTTCTCTTTTATGTCATTGATCGTGACAATGAAGATAGACAGTTCATATTGCCAGGGGATCAGTGTGCCTGGAAAGTTTAACCTCAGATTAGCTTGTGTGTTTGAAAGTTGGCACCATCAACAGCGCAGCGCTTCCTCTCGTGCTCTGATTGGATGCTGGCTGAGTTCTCACCCAGAGGCAGGCGTCTCCCTAATGTCATGTGACAGGAGCTGAATCTGAGGTGGATTGGCTTCAGGCTTGCTTGAGAACTGAGCAGAAGAAACCTGGAAGCTATAAGTTTGTGTGAGAATGATTGGTGTGATGCAAGAGGCACCAGCCTGGATTTGTCAGTGAGGAGATCAGACAAGTGATTGTGATGCTCAGAAAGCTGCTGTCAGTGTCCACATCAACATGCATTCCAAGAGAGAGCATTGATGTGGATCCAGCTGCATGCATATTGAAGAGCTGCTCAATATATACACACTCTGAATTGTCTTTTAAGAAGTATTTTTCGGCAGGTATTAAATAAATAACTTGAAAGAAAATTGATAAATATTTTGATGCATTGTTTATACATAATACATTTAATAAATTAATAATTTCTATGAGGCCCTGCAAATTGTATTAAAATATTCAGAGAAAAAAGATCAATAGAAAATGCAAAAGCAAATAACGGTACATTTCTTTGTTTTGTTTTGTTTGTTTTTGCATGTATCTCCATGTCATCTAATCTTAGATCTTTTGTTATTTTTGTATTAGTTAATTAAAACTATCCATCTAACTGAGGGACACTGATGTCTGCATGCTGCTGCATCCACAGACACATGAAAACGGTTCATGAATACATGCTGCATTGCTGTCATTTTCATACGTACAATATGAATTCTAATGAACGAAACGTATGTTTGTTTTCATATCAACCAAAGTGCTGAAATAACAGAGAGGACAGGCCTTTGAAGCTACTTAGTAAATTGACTGGTATCATGAATTTAACACTTGAAACCTGTCACTAGAGTAATAGCCTTACATAACCAGAAATCAAGTGGCTAAGATGAAACTTGAGGGTGCATGAAATGTATTGGAGGGAATCATCGTGTTCCTGAGTGGCTGAACATTGATACCAGGGCTAGTTCTTTACACAGCAATGTTCAGGAGAGTGGCTGAACATTGATACCAGGGCCAGTTCTTTACACAGCAATGTTCAGGAGAGTGGCTGAACATTGATACCAGGGCCAGTTCTTTACACAGCAATGTGCAGGAGAGTGGCTGAACATTGATACCAGGGCAAGTTCTTTACACAGCAATGTGCAGGAGAGTGGCTGAACATTGATACCAGGGCCAGTTCTTTACATAGCAATGTGCAGGTGAGGGTTGTCTCTGATTCCACTTCACGGTTCTTTTTCTTCTATTGTATTGTACTTGATTCTGGTTTTAATAGATACACTGTATTCATATTGTTTTAAATACAGATCTATACCCACATCAACATGTTGCTTCATTTTCTTAACAGTGTGTTTGATGGCTATTGGGCTGTGCAATTTTGTATGACCTTGTTAACATGTCATGTGCAATTAATGAATTCAAACAGCCAGGAGACTCAAAGCATGCCTCGCAGGACAGATAAAGAAAGAACTGCAGAGCAGGCCCAGGGAATCCTCCGCTGATATTTCAAAGGAGTTTAAAAGTGACTTCAACATTCACTGAAGGTGCTGACACACAACATGGTGCTGTCTCGCAATGCATCCGCCACATTGAATAAAGTATCAGCATACATTGTGCACAGCGATTTTGTGAGTGACTTCAGGTATATGTTTCTTATTGTACACTGAGAAAGGGAGTTGTACTGGCCAGCGCTAAAGCGTAACAATAGAAATTACAAACACTGCACAATAAGACACAGTAACACTACAGTAAAACAGAACCAATGCTGTTGCATTCTGTACAGACTACAAGGTGATGTGCATGCTGTGCATCAGAAATGCATTCCCATACGTACATGTGTCATGCAGCGAAGATTTCCAGCAGTGTTCATTTTGTTCTTTTTTATTTTATAAAAAGCCCATGCTTATATAAGTTCAGTGGAAGGTTTAATTTACCACGTACAGCCAACAGTGTGGGGTGTTCATAAAAATACTTTTGTCATTGCGTCATCTACTGCTTTAGGCATTAGTCAGAAACAATTTTACTTTTAAAACTGCATTTATCCAATGAGAACATTATTAAATTTTGAAATGCCGCTCCATGTTACCTGGAATGGTTACATGTTGTCTTCAAGTCTTCACCGAACTCTCCAGCTCCATTGAAGTGAGAAAACCACGTCCACGGACCTCGAGACACTTTCAGATGTAGCAATCAACACCTCAGTGACAGTAATGAATGTGCACATGTGTGCACTGCAGGAACAAACTGTTGAGCAAACTAAGCAAAACAGGTGCAAAATGGCTGAACAGCAGGAAACATCTGATTTGAAGGAACACCCTGTGGAGTCAGATTAGACAGTCCTAATGAATCAGTTTGGCTCAAAATAAGTACAGAAAGATATTAATAAAACAATGCTATGATTGTAATATACAGGGGAGTTACTCTATATAGTCTGCAGACCTCTTTGTAATCTGTAAAGGCATCACCAGGTCTGGTTGGACAGCAGTAGTTTCAAGTGGCATGCTTACTTTATAACAACCCTGCTGGAACATGGACCACTTACTGGAGTCTCAGTATCAGGAATTGTGAAGTTTGTGTGTTGAAATTATACCCCAAATGGATAGCAGAACACCAGAAAGAAACAATTACTGTACTTCCATATTTTAAATCTCCAAAATAAAATACAGACTACATAACATCATTTCTGGATATTTCTATCATTAGCACTTTCCAGGTCAAACAAATAATAAGGGATGTAGATTTGTATTCAATATTGAATATTGAAAAAATGCAGAACTTCTCCTTAACCATGTAATATTGTATCACTTTAAAACCGAACAACTTCATTAAATCACTTTGGAATACTTCTATTCAGGAATAACGAGCCAGGCAGTTGTATTATAAGACATCTATGGTAGCACATGTTTGTCAGGGACAGAAATTAAAATTCTCTTCCAAACGTCCATGACTATAGAATTTGCTTTGATCTTTGCTGGTCTGCTAATAAGATAATCTTAAGGATCAATAAGATTTGTCAGCATCTGATCCAGTGTCTAGGTGGAGGTTTACTTCATGATATATAATTAACTTTTCCTAATGACTTGCTGCTACTGTTGAGTTTGCCTGCCAGACATTTCCAGAGACTGGCTTTATAGCAACCACACTTCAAACACAAATACACAGTGTAATAGCAGCTGTAAGCCCTCATGCAGAATACACACCTTCAACACTGGAACCACACTTCAAACACAAAGACATTGTGTAATAGCAGCTGTAAGCCCTCATGCAGAATACACACCTTCAACACTGGAACCACACTTCAAACACAAAGACATTGTATAATAGCAGCTGTAAGCCCTCATGCAGAATACACACCTTCAACACTGGAACCACACTTCAAACACAAAGACATTGTGTAATAGCAACTGTTATCCCCTATGCAGAATACAAATCAAATTCAGCTCAATAATGATAACAATAAAAACGTTGTGCAGCATGTCTTCATTCCTATATTAGTAAGGCAGTTCCTGCTGTGTCTGAGCAATGAGCATGTTTCTTATAGAAAGCGTTTGAACAAATTCATTCTAAGACCATGGACCAGGATCTTTAGTGATGCCTCACATGGATATCTGACATCCACCCCAGTTTAAAGCTGTATTAGTGGCAACCCTAACCCTGACATCCACCCCAGTTTAAAGCTGTATTAATGGCAACCCTAACCCTGACATCCACCCCAGTTTAAAGCTGTATTAATGGTAACCCTAACCCTGACATCCACCCCAGTTTAAAGCTGTATTAATGGCAACCCTAACCCTGACATCCACCCCAGTTTAAAGCTGTATTAATTGTAACCCTAACCCTGACATCCACCCCAGTTTAAAGCTGTATTAATGGCAACCCTAACCCTGACATCCACCCCAGTTTAAAGCTGTATTAATGGCAACCCTAACCCTGACATCCACCCCAGTTTAAAGCTGTATTAATGGCAACCCTAACCCTTTCCACATCAAGGGGGTTGGCAGTGGATGGACTTTTGCGATCACCACTGATCGCTGTTAGCCAGACTTCTCTTTCTTGAAGTTTTCCATTGGCATCAGGATATTTCAGGGTCACACAGCAATGTGTTTTATTCCTGTAGCTTATCAATCTGACCTTGCTACAAGAGCGTCTGTAATTTGTCCATCAGACACATTCTCCTCGCTCTGTTTAAAGATAAGATTTAGAAATGAATTTGATCTGGGCACATTAATCTACCTATCTACTACATTATATCTGCATATCTGTCAGCCTGTCGACCTAGCTATCAGACACTTTCAGTGTGCTTTATTTCATCATCCATATCGAATGACAATCATTGTTATTCTGCCCATGGCTCCTAAACTGAGGCAGCTAATTATGCACAAATGTAAGATGTACAGGAAGTGGTTTTAGAATGTAGGCAGCACATATTAAGAAGAAAGTTGAGATCACCTATTATCCTGTAATAGATGCAATTCTCTTTTGATTTAACTTGAATATGCATTGTATGAGTTGTAGTTATCAGGTACATTGGCAGGAATTGGTTGTCAAACACTGTAGCAATATACCAGTAGGGTTCAGAAATGACATTGTGTCTCTGAAAGAAGGCTCATACCTTACCTAATAGCCTACCAATGTTGTTTGTATGAAATAACCACTTCAGCGCTGGTTTGGAAAACATGCTGGGATAAAATGCAGATTTTCAAAGGAATATACAAATTAAATGTAAAACAAATATATCACCAGCTCTCTTCAATGCAATGATAAAGGAGGTGTGTGCTGATTTAAACAGTCTGAAACATGTACATAGCTAAGTGGGGCTGTATCACCAGCTCTCTTCAATGCAATGATAAAGGAGGTGTGTGTTGATTTAAATAGTCTGAAACATATGAAGAGCTAAGTGGGGCTGTAGCAATGCCAAGAGCACCTCCTGACCTTTCAAATCAGTCACATGTGCCTGCAGTGGGTGGCTTGACATTTGCTATATTTGCCTTTGGAGTGTCATTGCATTCGTAATGGCAGAGAGTTTCATTAGATTGTGGTTTCCTTTGATATCTTCATGAATGAATTATAGTATGTGATAAGAAATTGGATATTAGAAATGAGATGGTTTTTAATACTCTGCATTACACTTGGTGCCCGAGCTCTTTCAGCCTTCGCTCTGAATCAGCCTGTGGTGCCCGAGCTCTTTCAGCCTTCGCTCTGAATCAGCCTGTGGTGCCCGAGCTCTTTCAGCCTTCGCTCTGAATCAGCCTGTGGTGCCCGAGCTCTTTCAGCCTTCGCTCTGAATCAGCCTGTGGTGCCCGAGCTCTTTCAGCCTTCGCTCTGAATCAGCCTGCGGTGCCCGAGCTCTTTCAGCCTTCGCTCTGAATCAGCCTGTGGTGCCCGAGCTCTTTCAGCCTTCGCTCTGAATCAGCCTGTGGTGCCCGAGCTCTTTCAGCCTTCGCTCTGAATCAGCCTGTGGTGCCCGAGCTCTTTCAGCCTTCGCTCTGAATCAGCCTGTGGTGCCCGAGCTCTTTCAGCCTTCGCTCTGAATCAGCCTGTGATGCCCGAGCTCTTTCAGCCTTCGCTCTGAATCAGCCTGTGGTGCACAAGCTATTTAGCGTATGGAGAAACATTTCTGAATATCTAGTAAATGTAGACAGTAATGTAATGTGATTTGTATAGTTTCTTTGTTGTTTTTGAAAGCTATGCTTATCCATCATCTTGTTGTTCTACTATTTTCCTCTGGGTTCGCAGCAGTCCCTTTAAACAGAACACGTCCGCTGTTATTCCAGCCTGGGCTAATCTAGTTCTAGTGGTCCTAATATAACTGCACAATTGGATGCAATCATTCCCCAGACTCAATTACTTCTTGGTAATCGAAGGTTGCTGTACAATTGCTTACACCTGTGTCAGGCGGTGCCTCCATTTCTAATTTACTTTATCTAAAGTTCAGATTTGCACCATGAATTTCCCAAAGGTCACACTCTGAGTTTTAATGTGAAACAGCAGTGAGTACATTTATATTGAAACCCTACAGTAATGAAAAAAGAAGAAAGATACCATCCATATACTGGAAAGCAATGGCCGTGGTGAATGGAATGCCACACATGTGCTGGCACAGTACAATGTGTACAGTGTACATGTACAAGGCCCCTTGTCATCTGTATTAGTGTAACCTTACAGTTAGATTTGACAGCTTGTTTATATATAATCCTCTTCACTGACTGAAATTGAGTTTCACAGTAATCTGTTTAATTGCACAACTATTGTCCTTACTCTTTGAAATGTAGTTAAGGGTTGTTTAATTGAAGGCAGTGGGTTTCTCATTGCATCCTGGGGCAGTACTCTTTGCTTAGTGCACCTCTTGGTTTCAATCCCCTGTGTGTTGTATGATGCTGATATATTAGTCCTCTATAACCGCCTGTTTCTCCTTCTCCCTGAAGCCCCACATGTTTGATGTCCCCACTTTAGGACTGCAGTCTTTTTATATGAGATGCTTGCTGGGAATGGTGCTTTATATCCAGCACTAAGAAAAGCCTGTTTTAATGACTTTCGTAAGATTGGTGACTCTGCATTTCACAGAAAAGCACCCATTTATTTTACTGAATAGGTTTCATTCTTCCCCAGAACAAGCTCTGCCCTTTGAATGAGTACCTTTATTACTAAATGACTACAATTTCTGAACTTTATTGTCCATTCAGTTTACTTCACTGCTCAGGAATGAACAAATAGACCCATTTCTCTAATGGAGATGTCTGCTCCACTGCTTTTCATTGACAATGTTATTAGTTTTTATTTCCACTGAATACACGAAGTGCATGCCACACTTCACTTGCAGAAGATGGCAGTAATGAGGGCACGTGTATTATTATTACACCTTAAATTCATTGCCTATACTTGTAGTCATGGATCATTTTACTTGTGTACAGCATAGAGCGATGGGACAAATTGACTATTATTTGTATCAAAATGTCAACAAGACAATATACACTTTCCACGGGTGCACCTAACTGCGCAATACGAATGAATGCTGCAGTCAATATTTTTAGTAAACTGGTGTCAAAAGCAAAGAGAAAAGTCACTGAGAGTGAGTTCCAGAACCCCACAAAGATCATGAAGGTACTCTGTGATTTGTTTTGATGCTGTTGTCATAGCTGTTTTAAATACAAATCCATTGCTGTGTATTGGCAGTCATGTTTTATTACTTTGAACAGCTGGAACAGAACCACAAGTACATTGATGTGACCTTCTCTTCAGATAAACAAAGTGGAATGTGAAGAATCAACCGCTCGGACAGAAAACCAATGCATGCTTCATGCAGTGTATTGCTTTGAGTTGTCCCAGCTCTGTTATGATCATTTAGTTCAAATATTCTACAAGAAACATGCCAGTTAAAATGTACCCTTTCAGATCTGCACTCAATCAGGCCCTTATACAATTTAAATATAAACCTCTTCACTGGCAAAGGTTTCTCTTCAAAGTGATAATGAGCACTGTCCAGAGCAAGGCAAGTGCATCTTTCTTCGATAAAAAACAATACCATCATTAATGAATGACAAATGTACCAAAAATCAGCTATGAAGTGGTCTGTGTGAAGTGGGAATGGGTAAGACAGCAGACAGACAGATCTGTACTCTGAGGTACCTGGTGCTCCTGGAAGGGACTGATGCACAGGGACAGACAGACAGATCTGTACCCTGAGGTACCTGGTGCTCCTGGAAGGGACTGGTGCACAGGGACAGACAGACACATCTGTACTCTGAGGTACCTGGTGGGGAGAAAAAGAGAAAAAATAATTGCCAATTCCAGATTTACAAAAAAAAAAATAAGTTCAGCAATTGGCAGGAACCAGTTTGAATAAAATCCGTCCAAGCTTGTGCCCAAACAGAATGTGTAAATAACTGTAAGCTAATTAATTTAATACATGCTTCTGGCGTGACCTCATTGGTCCCCTTGTGAAAGATGCTGTGGACGGGTTTGATGCTCCAAATGCACAGCAGCAGCCTCAGACATGGAATGCTAAGCACATCCAAGAGAGACTTGGAAATCTACACAACGTCTCTGTATCTTGTACAATCTACACGTCATCTCTGTCTCTTGTAAAATCTACAGGACGTCTTTCTCTCTTGTAAAATCTACAAGAAAGTTGATTGAAGTGTCTTGATGCTTTTGTTGGTTCGCGATTAAGTGAAGGCAGTTAACTGGACACTAAATAGTTGGTCAAGTTTTTTTTTTTTTCTGTAGGCTGAGATTATCTTGTGTCCTGTAAGAAGGTTGGTGTCTTGTAATTTGTTGGTTAGGTTTACCTGGGTTCAGGGTCTGCTCTTTGATAAGTCTGTGTTCAGCTGCTTTAACCTGCATTCAGGATCTGCTCTTTAGTTTTAATTACCTGCCATAGATCTATGCAACAAAGCATCCCTTCGCTTTGCTGCAGTACTCTGTGTGTGAGATGGTGCTGGTCCCTTCCAAGACACTCTGGTGGATCTGGCCTACATTACATGCAACTAGAACTGAACACAGACGTATCAAACTTATCAAATTTAATACATCAGATATTCGGGTAATCCCACATTAAACAATGTAGGGGAACAGTAATAAACTAGGGAAGGGACATTTCAATGTGGTTCCTCGTTTCCATACAGTAAAGGAAGGGCCTCTATGTTTTACAGAGAGTCACACAGAGCAAGCTGCTGTGGAGAATGCTTTCCTGGCAGTCTTCCAGCCACCATCACCACTGAGCCCTTAGAATTAATAAGCTTACTGCTTACATCAAAATCTAATCCATATAATCAGGAAACTGATTTAGTCCTTCAATAAGCTGAACAAGAGGGCTGTATCTGTGAAAAGTTTAGATCATAAAAATGCAACTGGGACCAAATTCATATGCAACGTTTCTTCAAACCAGATAAAATAAAGCTTTAGTGAAATGTATTGCATTAAAGAGTTGTGTCACTCATCAGGCAGATAGGAACAAGATCTGGGTTCTTTCAGGGTGTGAGTCCTCTCTGGAAGGTCTGATCATTAAAAGAAAGTATTTACACATACATAACTATTTACAAAAGTTCATCTGGGGTAACCTAGTTTTAAAATTGAAAAAAAAAATGTATTTCATTCCGACTGCCTTTACAGATTCAGGTGAACTAAAGCACTTTGATAAACTCTTAATTATATTGTCATGATACAAACTGAATGATTAGCTACATAGTAATTTCTGTGTGTAATGATGGTGTTTGCCAAAGCTGTAATTAAATAGAATATTATATTATATGTGGTGAACAGTATTATAATCATGCCATACTGAAATCAGTATCTGAACAATTACTTTAGAGGATGTTATCTTATATTGATAATCTTTACCATAAGAAGACTGACACATTTCTGAGTAGCAATATATTATTTTCTTTTGAAGTATTCGAACATTGAAGCTGATCTTGCTGTATCAGGCTTATTATGAAGATACATGTGCCAGGAATAGTACAATGTTGGTTTGATATATTGCATGTTATTATTTATTTCTTAGCAGACACCCTTATCCAGGGTGACTTACAAGGTCAGCAATACAGACCAGACGCCTCCTGTATACAGTGTTTAGTCTGGCTCCGGTCTCCCATGTAGTTACTTTGTAGGTCAGCAATACAGACCAGACGCCTCCTGTATACAGTGTTTAGTCTGGCTCCGGTCTCACCTGTCAGCTGTACTTTGTCTTGGTCCTATATGGACAGATGGCTGATTTACTCTGCTGCTGTGAATTTAAATGTTGTATTACTTGGTTTGTATATTACAAGTATAGATTGGAAGCTCCCAAATGAAGTTAACATTGGCTAAAGTACAGGCAATTTTGTAAAATAGGAAAGTCCAATTTGATTATTTTAGAAGTCTCTTGTGTCCTGTGGTTCCATTACAATCACATGCAGACATGAAACATTTATTAAAAAAAAAAGAATGGAACAAAATAGTTTGTAATACGGTCAGTAACAATGTAGAACTTCTTAACTTGGCTTTAAACTGTGGTTGGCAGACTTATTTTATTTTATATGATTTTGTTTTGGTTTTAATTCAGCAAATAAGCCTGGAAACAAAAACAACTGTCAAATCACCACTGAACAACGGAGAACTATTCTGCAATGTACATGCATTACCACAAGTTCTGTTTATGTTAACCTTTAGAAAGCTAACAGTCCAATCAAATTGCTTTGCTCATTGCCAGCACAGTTTCGACTGGCTTTGGAACTCTTATCTGGAAGGAATTCTGAGAGCTCTCAGCTCAGCTGAAAGTGGATAAAATGCCAGAAAACAAAAGCAGCGTTCCAAGTTGCACCCACGGGTGACCTAGAAGGTCAAGACTCCTGAAGCTATGATTATACAGCCCTGATTCTCACTCAAGCCCTCTTGAGTTCTTCAAAGCACAACCCAATTACTTTTCCAATTAGTACCACAACTGCAGTAGACTGAGACGATATGACTCAATCCTGTGCTCGTCCCTGGCAGCCCTCAGTACAGGTCATGTGCTTTGCATTGTAACCCCTGAGTCGAGCTCTGCAGCAATCAATACAGATCATGTGCTTTGCATTGTGAGCCTTGAGTTGAGCTCTGCAGCACTCAGTACAGGTCATGTGCTTTGCATTGTAACCCGAGTCGAGCTCTGAAGCACTCAGTACAGGTCATGTGCTTTGCATTGTGAGCCCTGACTCGAGCTCTGCAGCACTCAGTACAGGTCATGTGCTTTGCATTGTGAGGCCTGAGTTGAGCTCTGCAACACTCAGTACAGATTATGTGCTTTGCATTGTAACCCGAGTCGAGCTTTGAAGCACTCAGTACAGGTCATGTGCTTCACTCATGAAGTCCAGGCCTGGTCTGGCTTTCTGCAAGTTCAAGGAAAATCAGCAATTCTCTTGCTTCAGCTCAGCATGATCAACTGAACCCAGGTTATACAAGTTATTTAATTGTATCGGAGTAGTTTGGTTTTAAATTGTGCAGAGCTTTGGTAAAATATGGTATGTGCCTCTCAATTGAATGTATACACAGATGAATGAACCGCAGAAATATCTTTCCGGCACAAGCACATTTATTCACATCCCAGATTAACCAGAGTAGTCAATAGCAATGAAAAAAACAGTAATAAGATACATGACTGGAATGCTTGTGTGCCATAAAACTTCAACAGTAAAGATATTGAAACAGTGCTGGTTTCAGCATCTGACAAATTCAACTTGCTTTTGGACCCTTTTCAATATGCCACCTGTATACAAACACCTATAAGAGTGATAAGTAAATGCAACGCTCACACACATTTCCAGGATAAATTTTACTGTATTTCTTTATTTTCAGGCAGTAGATTTTTTTCCAGGATAAAATCTACTGCCTGAAAATAAAGAAATACCAGTGTTCCTCTGACAGGGTGAACGCATAAGCATCTTGTTTTAGGGGTGTCCTGCTGGCACGTGTGTGTTGGTTTTGGTGCAGTGGACTGTGCTGTGTGATTCACTGCCTGTACAGACTCGGACCCAGTCAGTGAGACGAGATTACAGGCTCTATAAAACTATACAGCTAGAGAGCAGGTTCTTTATAGAATTAAAATAATGGCATTCTTCTGGTAAAATGTACCTTTTAAAACATAGTGCTAATAAACATGTGCTCTATAGATGTACAGAACATAAGGCATGATCTCAATCGTGTCCACGTGATCACATTCATGGGTCACCATAAGAGCTGTTTCAGTAGACACGACAGCTCCTGTTTTAATTACATTAGCCTCAACCTTATCTTTCCTGCAACCACATGTACCAAATAATGAGATTATTAGGGGCGGTAATTAAATATCTGACAATGTACAACAAGAAGATGTGACCTTGAAGCTGCTTCTACAAACATGCTGCTCTGCAAAGAAAGGGTTATTCCAACCAAACAAATTCCTCCTTGACATTCTTGTGACCCTTTTGTAGCATCACCCCAAGGGCCCTGAGCTTCTCCAGATCACTGCCATGTTTAAACTGCCAGCAAGATTCTGCTTAACAATAGGAAGAGAAGCTCAATCTTTTTCTTTTCCAGGCTTATGTCAATTTAAAATTCATTCCATATGTGCTGCTAGAGAGCCATAAAATATCTCTAGGCAAGATCTGATTGAAATTATATTTCACGAGTCAGAGTTAATGTACCTGCGGATGAATTATTTTTTTCAACAGATTGAAATGAAAATGCCAGTATAATATTTATACATCATTAGTTTTAATGTAAATATGGTGAATGAAATGAACAGTTGAACTAAAGTTCTCTCTGATGCTCTTAATTTTGTATTCACTGAACACATCTTAAAAAGCATTGCTGCAGAATCTGCAATCCTCTCAAATGGATATGGACATAAATAATTAAAGTGTATACAGACAAATAACCAACTGAATTCACTTCAGTGATTTATTCTTTTACCAGATGAACTGAACCTATTGTGTGAAGCCTTTCCTTTCAAGGTGGTCTCTTTGGGGGGATATATTTGTGGAGATTATAGTCATATGTTTATTTTAAAGGTATTTGAGAAATTGCTTTGTGCTGATGTATTTTTTTATCTGTTGCTTTTGTTCATTTTCATTTGCAAGTGAATGACATTAGGGTCTTATCGAGCACTATATTCTGCAATTTTCAAGCCTGACTTTGGATACTGTTTTAATTCTGGAAACTGTTGTTTTTTTAACATAATATTTATCTCTTGTGTGACTTGAACCAGCTGCCAAGAGAATCAGAGGATGGTACTCTACCAACTAAGCCAATCAGCAAGATCTCCAAGCTTCTCTCCAATGCTCCCTAGCATTTGAATTCTTCATGCCCAGTGCAGCTGAGGGGTTGCAAGGATGGTGAAACGGACCAGCACCTTTCCCCCTACTGAGTTTACCTTTAATATTGCATCTAAGATTCTGCGACAATAAATGGAAAAAAAGACATTTAATATCACATTGAATTCCCTGCCCAGATTAGAACCCTGCCCGAGTCCACTATAAGAGTCTCTGGGGATTCCCTCAGCACACTGTTCATTTGTGTTGCTTCTTGGCCTGTGCAGAGCGCTGCTCTTCTGGGGGTTGGATTCACTGCTGCTGATGCTGCTGCTCAATCTATCCAGAATTGTTACATTTGAAATTGTAACAATTTCTCTGGCAGTTGGGAGGCTCTCTTCAACTGTCACTTCATTCTGCATTTTTTTTAAATTTCTCACAGCAGTTCGTGGTCGTTTTGAACACTTTTATTTATTCATTTATTTATTTTTTATTTTAATTTCTCACAGCAGTTAATAGTATTTTTTCTCTCACAGCAGTTATTAGTAATTTTGAATGTTTTCAGTTTCTCACAGCAGTTAGTAGTCTGCTATACTGATGTCTTTACAGTCACTTTTTGATTTGTATGGATTTGGATTGTTTGCGTTGTATAGAGCCTTACCTCCCCTTTCTGTGCTACACTCTGGCTGGCTGACTATGATCTCAGTATTTCTGCTGTCCTTTGCTTTCCTGTCTTCTTTAGTTTATCATTTCATTTTATTTCATTGTTTTTCTTTCAATGTTCTCTCCTTGTCTTCTCTGAACATTAAATTAGCATTGTATTCAAATAAAAATCACAGCCCATGACTTTGTCAACTCAACTCAAAAATGGTAATATTTTAGCAGGTGATTGTTTCCTGCTCTCTCTCTCTCTCTCTCTCTCTCTCTCTCTCTCTCTCTCTCTCTCTCTCTCTCTCTCTCTCTCTCTCTCTCTCTCTCTCTCTGAGACCTAGGCTCACTGCCCCATCTGGTGGCCTACAGCACAGAGCCTAGCACATTTCCTCGTCCAGTGGACACACAACAGTACTGAAGACAGAGGAATGGTTTAGAATGGAGTTTAGCCAAATTCATTATTATTATTATTATTATTATTATTATTATTATTATTATTATTATTATTATTATTATGTTTTGTAGGAATCACGATGTTTGTGATTTATGTTAGGGTTAGGGTTAGGGTTAGGGTTAGGGTTAGGGTTTAGGGTTTAGGGTTTAGGGTTAGGGTTTAGGGTTAGGGTTAGGGTTAGGGTTAGGAGTTAGGGTTAGGAGTTAGGGTTAGGGTTAGGAGTTAGGAGTTAGGAGTTAGGAGTTAGGGTTAGGAGTTAGGAGTTAGGGTTAGGGTTAGGGTTAGGAGTTAGGGTTAGGAGTTAGGGTTAGGAGTTAGGGTTAGGAGTTAGGGTTAGGGTTAGGGTTAGGGTTAGGGTTAGGGTTAGGGTTAGGGTTAGGGTTAGGAGTTAGGGTTAGGGTTAGGGTTAGGAGTTAGGAGTTAGGGTTAGGGTTAGGGTTAGGGTTAGGAGTTAGGGTTAGGAGTTAGGGTTAGGGTTAGGGTTAGGGTTAGGAGTTAGGGTTAGGAGTTAGGGTTAGGGTTAGGAGTTAGGGTTAGGGTTAGGGTTAGGGTTAGGAGTTAGGAGTTAGGGTTAGGGTTAGGGTTAGGGTTAGGAGTTAGGGTTAGGGTTAGGAGTTAGGGTTAGGGTTAGGAGTTAGGGTTAGGAGTTAGGAGTTAGGGTTAGGGTTAGGGTTAGGGTTAGGGTTAGGAGTTAGGAGTTAGGGTTAGGAGTTAGGGTTAGGAGTTAGGGTTAGGGTTAGGGTTAGGAGTTAGGGTTAGGGTTAGGGTTAGGAGTTAGGGTTAGGGTTAGGAGTTAGGGTTAGGGTTAGGGTTAGGAGTTAGGGTTAGGAGTTAGGGTTAGGGTTAGGGTTAGGGTTAGGGTTAGGGTTAGGGTTAGGAGTTAGGGTTAGGAGTTAGGAGTTAGGGTTAGGAGTTAGGAGTTAGGGTTAGGGTTAGGGTTAGGGTTAGGGTTAGGGTTAGGAGTTAGGGTTAGGAGTTAGGAGTTAGGGTTAGGAGTTAGGGTTAGGGTTAGGAGTTAGGGTTAGGAGTTAGGGTTAGGGTTAGGAGTTAGGGTTAGGAGTTAGGAGTTAGGGTTAGGAGTTAGGGTTAGGGTTAGGGTTAGGGTTAGGAGTTAGGGTTAGGGTTAGGAGTTAGGAGTTAGGGTTAGGGTTAGGAGTTAGGAGTTAGGGTTAGGGTTAGGGTTAGGGTTAGGAGTTAGGGTTAGGAGTTAGGAGTTAGGAGTTAGGGTTAGGAGTTAGGAGTTAGGGTTAGGGTTAGGAGTTAGGGTTAGGAGTTAGGAGTTAGGAGTTAGGAGTTAGGGTTAGGAGTTAGGGTTAGGGTTAGGGTTAGGAGTTAGGAGTTAGGAGTTAGGGTTAGGAGTTAGGGTTAGGAGTTAGGAGTTAGGAGTTAGGAGTTAGGAGTTAGGAGTTAGGGTTAGGAGTTAGGAGTTAGGAGTTAGGGTTAGGGTTAGGGTTAGGAGTTAGGAGTTAGGGTTAGGGTTAGGAGTTAGGAGTTAGGGTTAGGAGTTAGGAGTTAGGGTTAGGAGTTAGGGTTAGGAGTTAGGAGTTAGGGTTAGGGTTAGGAGTTAGGGTTAGGGTTAGGAGTTAGGAGTTAGGAGTTAGGAGTTAGGAGTTAGGAGTTAGGGTTAGGAGTTAGGAGTTAGGAGTTAGGAGTTAGGAGTTAGGAGTTAGGAGTTAGGGTTAGGAGTTAGGAGTTAGGAGTTAGGAGTTAGGAGTTAGGAGTTAGGGTTAGGAGTTAGGAGTTAGGAGTTAGGGTTAGGAGTTAGGGTTAGGAGTTAGGAGTTAGGAGTTAGGGTTAGGAGTTAGGAGTTAGGAGTTAGGAGTTAGGAGTTAGGAGTTAGGGTTAGGAGTTAGGGTTAGGAGTTAGGAGTTAGGGTTAGGAGTTAGGAGTTAGGAGTTAGGAGTTAGGAGTTAGGAGTTAGGGTTAGGGTTAGGAGTTAGGAGTTAGGAGTTAGGAGTTAGGAGTTAGGAGTTAGGGTTAGGGTTAGGAGTTAGGAGTTAGGAGTTAGGAGTTAGGAGTTAGGAGTTAGGAGTTAGGAGTTAGGAGTTAGGAGTTAGGAGTTAGGAGTTAGGAGTTAGGAGTTAGGAGTTAGGAGTTAGGAGTTAGGGTTAGGAGTTAGGAGTTAGGAGTTAGGGTTAGGAGTTAGGAGTTAGGAGTTAGGAGTTAGGAGTTAGGAGTTAGGGTTAGGGTTAGGAGTTAGGAGTTAGGAGTTAGGAGTTAGGGTTAGGAGTTAGGAGTTAGGAGTTAGGAGTTAGGAGTTAGGAGTTAGGAGTTAGGAGTTAGGAGTTAGGAGTTAGGAGTTAGGAGTTAGGAGTTAGGGTTAGGAGTTAGGAGTTAGGAGTTAGGAGTTAGGAGTTAGGAGTTAGGGTTAGGAGTTAGGAGTTAGGAGTTAGGAGTTAGGAGTTAGGAGTTAGGAGTTAGGAGTTAGGAGTTAGGAGTTAGGGTTAGGAGTTAGGAGTTAGGAGTTAGGAGTTAGGAGTTAGGAGTTAGGAGTTAGGAGTTAGGAGTTAGGAGTTAGGAGTTAGGAGTTAGGAGTTAGGGTTAGGAGTTAGGAGTTAGGAGTTAGGAGTTAGGAGTTAGGAGTTAGGAGTTAGGAGTTAGGAGTTAGGAGTTAGGAGTTAGGAGTTAGGGTTAGGAGTTAGGAGTTAGGAGTTAGGAGTTAGGAGTTAGGAGTTAGGAGTTAGGAGTTAGGAGTTAGGAGTTAGGAGTTAGGAGTTAGGAGTTAGGAGTTAGGAGTTAGGAGTTAGGAGTTAGGAGTTAGGAGTTAGGAGTTAGGAGTTAGGAGTTAGGAGTTAGGAGTTAGGAGTTAGGAGTTAGGAGTTAGGAGTTAGGAGTTAGGAGTTAGGGTTAGGAGTTAGGAGTTAGGAGTTAGGAGTTAGGAGTTAGGAGTTAGGAGTTAGGAGTTAGGAGTTAGGAGTTAGGAGTTAGGAGTTAGGAGTTAGGAGTTAGGAGTTAGGAGTTAGGAGTTAGGAGTTAGGAGTTAGGAGTTAGGAGTTAGGAGTTAGGAGTTAGGAGTTAGGAGTTAGGAGTTAGGAGTTAGGAGTTAGGAGTTAGGAGTTAGGAGTTAGGAGTTAGGGTTAGGAGTTAGGGTTAGGAGTTAGGAGTTAGGAGTTAGGAGTTAGGAGTTAGGGTTAGGGTTAGGAGTTAGGAGTTAGGAGTTAGGAGTTAGGAGTTAGGAGTTAGGAGTTAGGAGTTAGGGTTAGGAGTTAGGAGTTAGGAGTTAGGAGTTAGGAGTTAGGAGTTAGGAGTTAGGAGTTAGGGTTAGGAGTTAGGAGTTAGGAGTTAGGGTTAGGAGTTAGGAGTTAGGAGTTAGGAGTTAGGAGTTAGGAGTTAGGAGTTAGGAGTTAGGAGTTAGGAGTTAGGGTTAGGAGTTAGGAGTTAGGAGTTAGGGTTAGGAGTTAGGAGTTAGGAGTTAGGAGTTAGGGTTAGGAGTTAGGAGTTAGGAGTTAGGAGTTAGGAGTTAGGAGTTAGGGTTAGGAGTTAGGAGTTAGGAGTTAGGGTTAGGGTTAGGAGTTAGGAGTTAGGAGTTAGGAGTTAGGAGTTAGGAGTTAGGAGTTAGGAGTTAGGAGTTAGGAGTTAGGAGTTAGGAGTTAGGAGTTAGGAGTTAGGAGTTAGGAGTTAGGAGTTAGGAGTTAGGAGTTAGGAGTTAGGGTTAGGAGTTAGGAGTTAGGAGTTAGGGTTAGGAGTTAGGAGTTAGGAGTTAGGAGTTAGGAGTTAGGAGTTAGGAGTTAGGAGTTAGGAGTTAGGGTTAGGAGTTAGGGTTAGGAGTTAGGAGTTAGGAGTTAAAGTTAGGAGTTAGGAGTTAGGAGTTAGGAGTTAGGAGTTAGGAGTTAGGAGTTAGGAGTTAGGAGTTAGGAGTTAGGAGTTAGGAGTTAGGAGTTAGAAGTTAGGAGTTAGGAGTTAGGAGTTAGGGTTAGAGTTAGGAGTTAGAGTTAGGAGTTAGGAGTTAGGAGTTAGGAGTTAGAGTTAAAGTTAGGAGTTAAAGTTAGGAGTTAGGAGTTAGGAGTTAGGAGTTAAAGTTAAAGTTAGGAGTTAGAAGTTAAAGTTAGGAGTTAGAAGTTAAAGTTAAAGTTAAGAGTTAGAAGTTAGGAGTTAAAAGTTAAAGTTAAAGTTAAAGTTAAAGTTAAAGTTAAAGTTAAAAGTTAAAGTTAAAAGTTAAAGTTAAAAGTTAAAAGTTAAAAGTTAAAGTTAAAGTTAAAAGTTAAAATTAAAGTTAAAAGTTAAAGTTAAAGTTAAAAGTTAAAATTAAAGTTAAAGTTAAAGTTAAAAGTTAAAATTAAAAGTTAAAAGTTAAAGTTAAAAGTTAAAGTTAAAATTAAAGTTAAAGTTAAAAGTTAAAATTAAAAGTTAAAGTTAAAATTAAAAGTTAAAATTAAAAGTTAAAATT
Source organism: Acipenser oxyrinchus oxyrinchus (assembly GCA_030684275.1). NCBI lineage: Eukaryota > Metazoa > Chordata > Actinopteri > Acipenseriformes > Acipenseridae > Acipenser > Acipenser oxyrinchus. Next base: position 54,268,943 of record CM060256.1, on the reverse strand, counting down.
AAAATTAAAATTAAAATTAAAATTAAAATTAAAAGTTAAAATTAAAATTAAAATTAAAATTAAAATTAAAAGTTAAAATTAAAATTAAAAGTTAAAATTAAAATTAAAATTAAAATTAAAATTAAAATTAAAATTAAAAGTTAAAATTAAAATTAAAATTAAAATTAAAATTAAAATTAAAATTAAAAGTTAAAATTAAAATTAAAATTAAAATTAAAATTAAAATTAAAAGTTAAAATTAAAATTAAAATTAAAATTAAAATTAAAATTAAAATTAAAATTAAAATTAAAATTAAAATTAAAATTAAAATTAAAATTAAAATTAAAATTAAAATTAAAATTAAAATTAAAATTAAAATTAAAATTAAAATTAAAATTAAAATTAAAATTAAAATTAAAATTAAAATTAAAATTAAAATTAAAATTAAAATTAAAATTAAAATTAAAATTAAAATTAAAATTAAAATTAAAATTAAAATTAAAATTAAAATTAAAATTAAAATTAAAATTAAAATTAAAATTAAAATTAAAATTAAAATTAAAATTAAAATTAAAATTAAAATTAAAATTAAAATTAAAATTAAAATTAAAATTAAAATTAAAATTAAAATTAAAATTAAAATTAAAATTAAAATTAAAATTAAAATTAAAATTAAAATTAAAATTAAAATTAAAATTAAAATTAAAATTAAAATTAAAATTAAAATTAAAATTAAAATTAAAATTAAAATTAAAATTAAAATTAAAATTAAAATTAAAATTAAAATTAAAATTAAAATTAAAATTAAAATTAAAATTAAAATTAAAATTAAAATTAAAATTAAAATTAAAATTAAAATTAAAATTAAAATTAAAATTAAAATTAAAATTAAAATTAAAATTAAAATTAAAATTAAAATTAAAATTAAAATTAAAATTAAAATTAAAATTAAAATTAAAATTAAAATTAAAATTAAAATTAAAATTAAAATTAAAATTAAAATTAAAATTAAAATTAAAATTAAAATTAAAATTAAAATTAAAATTAAAATTAAAATTAAAATTAAAATTAAAATTAAAATTAAAATTAAAATTAAAATTAAAATTAAAATTAAAATTAAAATTAAAATTAAAATTAAAATTAAAATTAAAATTAAAATTAAAATTAAAATTAAAATTAAAATTAAAATTAAAATTAAAATTAAAATTAAAATTAAAATTAAAATTAAAATTAAAATTAAAATTAAAATTAAAATTAAAATTAAAATTAAAATTAAAATTAAAATTAAAATTAAAATTAAAATTAAAATTAAAATTAAAATTAAAATTAAAATTAAAATTAAAATTAAAATTAAAATTAAAATTAAAATTAAAATTAAAATTAAAATTAAAATTAAAATTAAAATTAAAATTAAAATTAAAATTAAAATTAAAATTAAAATTAAAATTAAAATTAAAATTAAAATTAAAATTAAAATTAAAATTAAAATTAAAATTAAAATTAAAATTAAAATTAAAATTAAAATTAAAATTAAAATTAAAATTAAAATTAAAATTAAAATTAAAATTAAAATTAAAATTAAAATTAAAATTAAAATTAAAATTAAAATTAAAATTAAAATTAAAATTAAAATTAAAATTAAAATTAAAATTAAAATTAAAATTAAAATTAAAATTAAAATTAAAATTAAAATTAAAATTAAAATTAAAATTAAAATTAAAATTAAAATTAAAATTAAAATTAAAATTAAAATTAAAATTAAAATTAAAATTAAAATTAAAATTAAAATTAAAATTAAAATTAAAATTAAAATTAAAATTAAAATTAAAATTAAAATTAAAATTAAAATTAAAATTAAAATTAAAATTAAAATTAAAATTAAAATTAAAATTAAAATTAAAATTAAAATTAAAATTAAAATTAAAATTAAAATTAAAATTAAAATTAAAATTAAAATTAAAATTAAAATTAAAATTAAAATTAAAATTAAAATTAAAATTAAAATTAAAATTAAAATTAAAATTAAAATTAAAATTAAAATTAAAATTAAAATTAAAATTAAAATTAAAATTAAAATTAAAATTAAAATTAAAATTAAAATTAAAATTAAAATTAAAATTAAAATTAAAATTAAAATTAAAATTAAAATTAAAATTAAAATTAAAATTAAAATTAAAATTAAAATTAAAATTAAAATTAAAATTAAAATTAAAATTAAAATTAAAATTAAAATTAAAATTAAAATTAAAATTAAAATTAAAATTAAAATTAAAATTAAAATTAAAATTAAAATTAAAATTAAAATTAAAATTAAAATTAAAATTAAAATTAAAATTAAAATTAAAATTAAAATTAAAATTAAAATTAAAATTAAAATTAAAATTAAAATTAAAATTAAAATTAAAATTAAAATTAAAATTAAAATTAAAATTAAAATTAAAATTAAAATTAAAATTAAAATTAAAATTAAAATTAAAATTAAAATTAAAATTAAAATTAAAATTAAAATTAAAATTAAAATTAAAATTAAAATTAAAATTAAAATTAAAATTAAAATTAAAATTAAAATTAAAATTAAAATTAAAATTAAAATTAAAATTAAAATTAAAATTAAAATTAAAATTAAAATTAAAATTAAAATTAAAATTAAAATTAAAATTAAAATTAAAATTAAAATTAAAATTAAAATTAAAATTAAAATTAAAATTAAAATTAAAATTAAAATTAAAATTAAAATTAAAATTAAAATTAAAATTAAAATTAAAATTAAAATTAAAATTAAAATTAAAATTAAAATTAAAATTAAAATTAAAATTAAAATTAAAATTAAAATTAAAATTAAAATTAAAATTAAAATTAAAATTAAAATTAAAATTAAAATTAAAATTAAAATTAAAATTAAAATTAAAATTAAAATTAAAATTAAAATTAAAATTAAAATTAAAATTAAAATTAAAATTAAAATTAAAATTAAAATTAAAATTAAAATTAAAATTAAAATTAAAATTAAAATTAAAATTAAAATTAAAATTAAAATTAAAATTAAAATTAAAATTAAAATTAAAATTAAAATTAAAATTAAAATTAAAATTAAAATTAAAATTAAAATTAAAATTAAAATTAAAATTAAAATTAAAATTAAAATTAAAATTAAAATTAAAATTAAAATTAAAATTAAAATTAAAATTAAAATTAAAATTAAAATTAAAATTAAAATTAAAATTAAAATTAAAATTAAAATTAAAATTAAAATTAAAATTAAAATTAAAATTAAAATTAAAATTAAAATTAAAATTAAAATTAAAATTAAAATTAAAATTAAAATTAAAATTAAAATTAAAATTAAAATTAAAATTAAAATTAAAATTAAAATTAAAATTAAAATTAAAATTAAAATTAAAATTAAAATTAAAATTAAAATTAAAATTAAAATTAAAATTAAAATTAAAATTAAAATTAAAATTAAAATTAAAATTAAAATTAAAATTAAAATTAAAATTAAAATTAAAATTAAAATTAAAATTAAAATTAAAATTAAAATTAAAATTAAAATTAAAATTAAAATTAAAATTAAAATTAAAATTAAAATTAAAATTAAAATTAAAATTAAAATTAAAATTAAAATTAAAATTAAAATTAAAATTAAAATTAAAATTAAAATTAAAATTAAAATTAAAATTAAAATTAAAATTAAAATTAAAATTAAAATTAAAATTAAAATTAAAATTAAAATTAAAATTAAAATTAAAATTAAAATTAAAATTAAAATTAAAATTAAAATTAAAATTAAAATTAAAATTAAAATTAAAATTAAAATTAAAATTAAAATTAAAATTAAAATTAAAATTAAAATTAAAATTAAAATTAAAATTAAAATTAAAATTAAAATTAAAATTAAAATTAAAATTAAAATTAAAATTAAAATTAAAATTAAAATTAAAATTAAAATTAAAATTAAAATTAAAATTAAAATTAAAATTAAAATTAAAATTAAAATTAAAATTAAAATTAAAATTAAAATTAAAATTAAAATTAAAATTAAAATTAAAATTAAAATTAAAATTAAAATTAAAATTAAAATTAAAATTAAAATTAAAATTAAAATTAAAATTAAAATTAAAATTAAAATTAAAATTAAAATTAAAATTAAAATTAAAATTAAAATTAAAATTAAAATTAAAATTAAAATTAAAATTAAAATTAAAATTAAAATTAAAATTAAAATTAAAATTAAAATTAAAATTAAAATTAAAATTAAAATTAAAATTAAAATTAAAATTAAAATTAAAATTAAAATTAAAATTAAAATTAAAATTAAAATTAAAATTAAAATTAAAATTAAAATTAAAATTAAAATTAAAATTAAAATTAAAATTAAAATTAAAATTAAAATTAAAATTAAAATTAAAATTAAAATTAAAATTAAAATTAAAATTAAAATTAAAATTAAAATTAAAATTAAAATTAAAATTAAAATTAAAATTAAAATTAAAATTAAAATTAAAATTAAAATTAAAATTAAAATTAAAATTAAAATTAAAATTAAAATTAAAATTAAAATTAAAATTAAAATTAAAATTAAAATTAAAATTAAAATTAAAATTAAAATTAAAATTAAAATTAAAATTAAAATTAAAATTAAAATTAAAATTAAAATTAAAATTAAAAT
>CM060256.1:54256794-54259294 GCA_030684275.1 Acipenser oxyrinchus oxyrinchus | reverse complement strand
GGGTTAGGAGTTAGGGTTAGGGTTAGGAGTTAGGGTTAGGGTTAGGGTTAGGGTTAGGGTTAGGGTTAGGGTTAGGAGTTAGGGTTAGGGTTAGGGTTAGGGTTAGGGTTAGGGTTAGGGTTAGGAGTTAGGGTTAGGGTTAGGGTTAGGGTTAGGGTTAGGAGTTAGGGTTAGGGTTAGGGTTAGGGTTAGGGTTAGGGTTAGGAGTTAGGGTTAGGGTTAGGGTTAGGAGTTAGGGTTAGGAGTTAGGGTTAGGGTTAGGAGTTAGGGTTAGGGTTAGGGTTAGGGTTAGGAGTTAGGGTTAGGGTTAGGGTTAGGGTTAGGGTTAGGAGTTAGGGTTAGGGTTAGGGTTAGGGTTAGGGTTAGGGTTAGGGTTAGGGTTAGGGTTAGGGTTAGGGTTAGGAGTTAGGGTTAGGGTTAGGGTTAGGAGTTAGGGTTAGGGTTAGGGTTAGGGTTAGGGTTAGGGTTAGGAGTTAGGGTTAGGGTTAGGGTTAGGGTTAGGGTTAGGAGTTAGGGTTAGGGTTAGGAGTTAGGGTTAGGGTTAGGAGTTAGGGTTAGGGTTAGGGTTAGGGTTAGGGTTAGGGTTAGGGTTAGGGTTAGGGTTAGGGTTAGGGTTAGGGTTAGGGTTAGGAGTTAGGGTTAGGGTTAGGGTTAGGGTTAGGGTTAGGGTTAGGGTTAGGAGTTAGGGTTAGGGTTAGGGTTAGGGTTAGGAGTTAGGGTTAGGGTTAGGGTTAGGAGTTAGGGTTAGGGTTAGGGTTAGGAGTTAGGGTTAGGAGTTAGGGTTAGGGTTAGGGTTAGGGTTAGGGTTAGGGTTAGGGTTAGGGTTAGGGTTAGGGTTAGGAGTTAGGGTTAGGGTTAGGGTTAGGGTTAGGGTTAGGGTTAGGGTTAGGAGTTAGGGTTAGGGTTAGGGTTAGGAGTTAGGGTTAGGGTTAGGGTTAGGAGTTAGGGTTAGGAGTTAGGGTTAGGGTTAGGGTTAGGAGTTAGGGTTAGGGTTAGGGTTAGGGTTAGGAGTTAGGGTTAGGGTTAGGGTTAGGAGTTAGGGTTAGGGTTAGGAGTTAGGGTTAGGGTTAGGGTTAGGGTTAGGGTTAGGGTTAGGAGTTAGGGTTAGGGTTAGGGTTAGGGTTAGGAGTTAGGGTTAGGGTTAGGAGTTAGGGTTAGGAGTTAGGGTTAGGAGTTAGGAGTTAGGGTTAGGGTTAGGGTTAGGAGTTAGGGTTAAAGTTAGGGTTAGGAGTTAGGGTTAGGAGTTAGGGTTAGGAGTTAGGGTTAGGGTTAGGGTTAAAGTTAGAGTTAAAGTTAGGGTTAGGGTTAAAGTTAGGAGTTAGGAGTTAAAATTAGAGTTAAAGTTAGGAGTTAAAATTAAAGTTAGGAGTTAAAAGTTAAAATTAAAATTAAAATTAAAATTAAAATTAAAAGTTAAAGTTAAAATTAAAATTAGAGTTAAAATTAAAGTTAAAATTAAAGTTAAAATTAAAATTAAAATTAAAGTTAAAATTAAAATTAAAGTTAAAATTAAAGTTAAAATTAAAATTAAAGTTAAAATTAAAATTAAAATTAAAATTAAAATTAAAGTTAAAATTAAAATTAAAATTAAAATTAAAATTAAAATTAAAATTAAAATTAAAATTAAAATTAAAATTAAAATTAAAATTAAAAGTTAAAATTAAAATTAAAATTAAAATTAAAATTAAAATTAAAATTAAAATTAAAATTAAAATTAAAATTAAAATTAAAATTAAAATTAAAATTAAAATTAAAATTAAAAGTTAAAATTAAAATTAAAATTAAAATTAAAATTAAAATTAAAATTAAAATTAAAGTTAAAATTAAAATTAAAATTAAAATTAAAATTAAAATTAAAAGTTAAAATTAAAATTAAAATTAAAATTAAAATTAAAATTAAAATTAAAATTAAAATTAAAATTAAAATTAAAATTAAAATTAAAATTAAAATTAAAATTAAAATTAAAGTTAAAATTAAAATTAAAATTAAAATTAAAATTAAAATTAAAATTAAAATTAAAATTAAAATTAAAATTAAAATTAAAATTAAAATTAAAATTAAAATTAAAATTAAAATTAAAATTAAAATTAAAATTAAAGTTAAAATTAAAATTAAAATTAAAATTAAAATTAAAATTAAAATTAAAATTAAAGTTAAAATTAAAATTAAAATTAAAATTAAAATTAAAATTAAAGTTAAAATTAAAATTAAAATTAAAATTAAAATTAAAATTAAAATTAAAATTAAAATTAAAATTAAAATTAAAATTAAAATTAAAATTAAAATTAAAATTAAAATTAAAATTAAAATTAAAATTAAAATTAAAATTAAAGTTAAAATTAAAATTAAAATTAAAATTAAAATTAAAATTAAAATTAAAATTAAAATTAAAATTAAAATTAAAATTAAAATTAAAATTAAAATTAAAATTAAAATTAAAATTAAAATTAAAATTAAAATTAGAGTTAAAATTAAAATTAAAATTAAAATTAAAATTAA
>CM060256.1:54222926-54256294 GCA_030684275.1 Acipenser oxyrinchus oxyrinchus | reverse complement strand
TCTCCAGCTTGCCTGGGGAGATATTTCTTTAGCTGATTGACAATGTATCTGCTTTTCAAGGAAAGGTTTCTGGTGTATTCACTGTCACTCCAAATACGCTTGGTTTTGGTATTTTGCATAACAAATAAATCCTGGCTGTAATTCAGGTACTCTTGTTTTCTAACAGATCATTGAAGATTGTTGTTGTTCTGTGGTGCTTGACCCTACATAGATGCACAGCAGTGTACTTGTGACAAGGATATACAGTGCAAGGCAGTGCATCTATGAAAGCGCCCTCTTCAGGTGGCATGTGCAGTGCAGTCCGAGGTAATGTGCTTGTTGCTGAAAGCATGAGATTAAGAAAGCTGCATGTATTTTATATTACCAGTAACTTGAGGATTCTTACCTCTGTGTGGCTGATACAGGTCTTCCTGGTTGTGTATGGGAGATTACGCTTCAACAGGTGCAGGTCTGACTGTGCGATTGCTGCTGGTACAGTTAGGGTGTCCCGCTGCTATTATAAGAGAAGATGATCTTGATGATAATCGTAATGAATACATTTAGAGCAAAGCCTTTGGGTGCTCTCTGATCTAATCAGAGTTGATTTTCTTCTTACTGATTGTCTCCAGTCTGCAGTCCGGTCCACTCAAGGCACTGTAAGCACTTGATAGCAGTTTGAGAGTTTGACATGATGACAATGCGCACAGCAGGGGATGCTGTTGCATTTCCTCAGTGCAATCTTCTGGGTCATGAATTGCACTGTGCACTCCTATTCTCTTCAAACTGCTGTTTTCTATATATCAATCTGTAACAGGTAAGCAAGAGGAAAGAGGTGCCCAGTCATGATTGGGTGGTGAGTGAACCCGTTGTTGTTCTGCTGGATAATATAAGAGGCAGTGTCCTTGCTTTAAGATACTTTACTGTTTTTTTTGTTTTGTTTTTTTACCTGTGTATCTTTTTAGCTGTAGTTATTTTATTTGTATAGTTCTAACATTCTTTTTATTGTAGTGCCCTTGTATTTTATGAGGGGAGATGTTCATATTTTTCCTCGTGTTTGGCAGAGGGAGGTTTCTTTTTAATCACTGTTGGTCACTGTTTAATTCGTTAAAAAAACTGGCATTTTACTTAATTTTTGAAGACATAAGCAATCTAGAGAAACTTTTACACATGCTGTTTTTCACCAGATCCCCTTTCTTTTGGTGATTTAAGTAGCTGTGGTACTTCTGTCTGCCATTTTTTGAGATGAATTGGATGGAACCCTATACTATGTCTCAGACAAACACGAGCTGCTTCAAAAGTAACTTGACCATGTTACTGATGTGACAAGGAAAATGAAGGCTGGCAGACATATTTTAGCCTCAACAACATCCCGATTGGGACGTCTGTTCACTGGAATCTCAAGTCTCAGAAGGATGTGAGCTTCAATAAAGGCAAACTGAGTTACTAAGCTTGTGCAGTAAACCTGATTATGACATTCATAGCATACACTGGGTTCAAAGTGCAGTTCAATGAGCAACATGCATTTCCTAGTATTCTAGTGCTGGTCCCTATGGAACAGGCTCATTGGTCTATCCTCCAGGACTACAGGACTGAACTAACTGTGTTTTCTTCAGATTCTTCAGAGCATTTTGAAAGATTCAGAGCTTCCTCTCACTCTCCCCCTCTGTGGTTCTTCCTTGGCTGGCGTTGAATAACTCCCAGCGATTCAGAGACTGGCATGTGAAGATGAGATGAGCTCATTCATAGTTAAGGGGCTGTTAAATGTGACATGAATACTAAAAACATTGCCTCATTTCTTTATGGAAAACTGTTCCCCGCTTCAAAAAAGAAAAGGAACATGATGGAAAGTAGACTTGATGCATCTCCTTCCTCAAATATATTCCAACAAACAGGTATGTGGTCAGAAATTGAGCAGCCTCCACAATTAGCTTTAAATCCCAATAGAGGGCAATTTGGTACAAGCTGGAAATATCCCAGGTATCTTAACGAATGTATCCTGAGTTTTGTTTTGGTCATTACCTCGGTACAGTGTCATAGTTTCTATTGCATGGCTTTTCCTGATGAAGCAGCAGTTCAGAGATGTAGGAGGATAACTATCGTAACATTTTATGGCTCACAGTACCCTTTTGAGGTTTTCCTATCCATTATTACACTCACACAAACACATACACCTGAACAGCCACTGCAGAGGTTTAGAGACCTTGAATGTGATCGATGAAGGTAGAGAGGCCAGGCACCATTCAGGGTGTGTGTTGCCATGTGTAAGAACACAGGCAGACCTGAAGCAGCAGGGGAGGCAGGAAGGCATATAGTTTAGCGGTCCGTAGAAGAAAGGAATCCCAGCTTTTATTAGAGCCACAGCTGGACCTGCTCTCAGAAATGTTAGAACAGCTGCATGACTCATATGCTGTTCAACAGATTAGCATGCCAGGGTTTTAATCCCCATCTAGAATATATAAACATTTCATTTCAGGTGTTTATTCTTACTACCAGGGCTTTACATACTATGTATGTTATAAAAGGATAGTTTCAAAACTCATTGATGTTCCCTTCTAATTGTTCAAAGAAACAGAAGCAGTCCTGGAGGTTCAAAGCCAGGCTCTTGCTTGCTTTGCTAATATTGCTGAAAGCAGCACATCAAGTTACCCAGCAAATCCAGCATACTGATTTTCAAGTCATTCATCAAGTCATGTATCGCCGCAGAAGCACAACAAAGAAAATCAGCAGCTGGGTCTTCGATTGCTTCAATCGTTCAGTGGATGTAATCCTGGGTAAATCTTGCTTTTTTCTAGATGGGGGCCTGGTTAGGTAACCACATCTCTGATAACGGACATCTGAAATGTCCTCTTTCCATGAGCAACCATTCCTCTCAAATAATAATACTACTGAAATTCCTCAGGGGAGGAGCCTGTATCCAAGAGCAACCATTCCTCTCAAATAATAATACTGCTGAAATTCCTCAGAGGAGGAGCCTGTATCCAAGAGCAACCATTCCTCTCAAATAATAATACTGCTGAAATTCCTCAGGGGAGGAGCCTGTATCCAAGAGCAACCATTCCTCTCAAATAATAATACTGCTGAAATTCCTCAGGGGAGGAGCCTGTATCCAAGATCAACCATTCCTTTCAAATAATAATACTGCTGAAATTCCTCAGGGGAGGAGCCAGTAGAATATTTTGATTGCTCAGCACTTTGATTTTCATTGTTTTTAGAAGTTCAAACTGACAAACACAGCACAACACCTTGATCCCTGCACTGCAATGCTGGTTAGGGGGCACTAGCTGGGGTCAAAGAACCATGTCTCAGCAAAGAGACCCTTTCAGTAGCCGAGGCTAGCAGACTGAGCTTACCCATTTCACACAATCTCTGTGAACACACTGTCATTCTTCAGTGATGTTCGGATTATTCTTTTTATTTCCTCTGTAAGATCATGTATTTGTCTCGAGCTACAGTGATATTAAACAAGAATGACTGTTAAAGACAGTGCTTTATAGTAGAGTATCTGCTACAATATACATGTGAAGGAGTGATTCAAGGCATAGAGCCCTCGTCCGAGGCTGTGTTTCTCTAGTTAGCTAAGAAGCCAGCATCAGAGGAACAGAATCAGGTCCGGCTCGTTGGATTGAGCTGAATTCATGTCCATATTGTATTGCTGCTGCTGTTAAAACCCCAGCCTGCCTGGAGCACTCACTTTTAATACATATTAAATATGAAGAAAGTGTAATCGAGCCAGAGAAAAGGAAACGTGGTCTTCTCCTCATGCAGCTGTTTAGCCATGCCAGTACACTACGGACTATATATATATATATATATATATATATATATATATATATATATATATCTATACCCTGTACATTCTGACCTGTGCTCTGTTCATTATACAGGATGTGCGGCATCAGTATCTAATCTACCAATGCTTCAGCTCTGGAAGCTTGTATTTCTGTGTATTGTATTAAATTCTGATTTACCCTGTTTTGTGTGCTCAGCAGATTTTCAGAGCAACATTTTTATTCCAACATAATACATCCTGAAGGCAGGAGAAGAATGTCGGCAGGGTAGTATCAGCATGATTGTATCAGCATTACCAACAATGCAATCAAACATGCAGGTGTCAGGGTATGAGGTCCCTCCGCAGATTCTCCTGTGAGACACTCTGCATTACCAGCAATGCAATCAAACATGCAGGTGTCAGGGTATGAGGTCCCTCCGCAGATTCTCCTGTGAGACACTCTGCATTACCAGCAATGCAATCAAACATGCAGGTGTCAGGGTATGAGGTCCCTCCGCAGATTCTCCTGTGAGACACTCTGCATTACCAGCAATGCAATCAAACATGCAGGTGTCAGGGTATGAGGTCCCGCTGCAGAATCTCCTGTGAGCCACTCTGCATTACCAGCAATGCAATCAAACATGCAGGTGTCAGGGTATGAGGTCCCTCTGCAGAATCTCCTGTGAGCCACTCTGCATTACCAGCAATGCAATCAAACGTGCAGGTGTCAGGGTATGAGGTGCAGCTGCATCAGCACCTCAATCTCACTCATCCCTTCCCTGCTGCTGCTGTGCTGCCACAGAGGCGTTGTCTCTGGCTCTGTATGTCCTGCAGTGATACAGGTGGAGCACCAACATAGCTTCAAGCAAGAGCCTGCCGTTCCTGCAAACCCATTCAGCATGGCATGAGTCCGCATTGTGAACGATTTCAAGTGTCCAAACCGATGGGAAGGGCAGAGGCATACATTCCAATACTGGGCTGTTGTAAACATGCACACGCTGGCACTGTGCAATCTTTACTAGGTTTGTGTAGCTTTTGTGCAGCTGGTCCCTTATTTCTAATGTCGATATTAAACACGATTTGCATTGCTATGAAGTAGATGTGCTGGCTTCCATATGTTTTTCTCTATTTTGTCTTTCAAGTGAATCATGAAGCTCTGTGAACACCCTGGCTCTGATGTGCTTGAGTGAACAGCCAGAGACCCTTGTGTAACCTCTGCACATCACAGCATCCCCAATGCAAATGGGCTTTGTTTCAGTCTGCCGGCCAGTCCCAACACTTGTCAATCCCTGACAGCTTTGTCTTCTTTAACTAGGGGTTTGATGCCTTTATTTCGGGAGGCAATTTAAATATAAATGCCTTAAATCAGGGGACGATATTCTAAGCTTACTTTGCTTTCCCAGCAGAAACATTGAGGATTCCTCAATTCTGTGCATATTGAATTTCTTCTTCTTCTATGACTGATCAAACCTGTTTTACAAAAAGCGTTGGGCATATGTAGTAATTATAGTAGGATTGTTAATTGCTGAAAGGGCCATTATGATTAGGTAATAGCAGCTGAGTAAAATGTTTGTCTTGATCACTTTGTTAGAAGGGCTCTCATTAATTCAGATGTGTTGTGGATTCAGTGTGCCCTTTTGTGGGTTGTAATTTCAAAGCTGCTATACCCAAGGGCAATAACAATCTTCTCCCTTAATGTCAGCAGTTATAGAGTTATATTACTGGGTGAGATTTAAACATAGTGCTGGAGGAGCGAATTGATGAAATGACTTTGATTAAAGATGCATGCTTCACAGGTACACGCTGTGCTACTGCACAAAATGAATTAAAGAAAAGTGGAAGCAATGAGATGCAAACATAATACCAGCATAGCTAATCTTTAAAACAAAACACATTCAGGGACATACAGACAGGTGTACAGATAGAACACTATTGTGCCGTAATACCTTAACCATATCCATACTGAATACTGTATGTGTATGGTGCTGGAGTCTGAATGGAATGGCCATTCGGTCTGTGAGCCCCAAATAGAGTAAGCAATCTTGTTTTATATGTAATATGACCCATGTGCAGAAAGACAAGAGCACTTTACTCCTTAATTTCACTTACTGTGACCTCCTGACAGATAATAAAACAACACTTTCAGTGTGCTTGTCTCTCCAGTACATATAAGCTGTACCACATACTCAGTAGTGGTTACTTTAGCACCTTGGTTGCTTAAACGTCCTCTTTAAAGTTGCACACAGTCTTTAACAAGGTTGATGAATCATTCCCCTGACAGTCTGCAAGTCGCTTCATTAAGAACCCAATTAGACCTTTCCACTAGAAAGGCTTATTGCTGAGTAAAGCTGAGCAAAAACAAGACGACAATGAGATTGCAGGTTTGTTAATCATCAGCCAGACATTTCTTACCATTTTCTATGTTTTTATCCATTTTGACAAACCAAACCAAAAGGAAGAACCTTTTCCCACCCACACTGGTAATTTACAACCAGTCCTCATTGCAGTCTGACTACATGAATGCAAAAATACAAGTGGGCAATCAGCAAATTACATTATGCTGTCAAAACGTATTTCTGAGAGGTTGGTTTAATTAAATTCTGTTTAACAAACCCTTCCTCATTGAGAAAATGGCATGTTGTTTTTGTCGATATTCATGCTTTTAATCAGTGCTTAAAATATGTGAGTTTTTCAGTCTTATTATTTAAACTTATTGTTAAATATTTACAGAGAGAGTATTTATGTATAGTACAAATAAAAAAGCTGCGTTCGATAAATACAGGTCTGATTTTTTATTTTTTAAGGGAATAGACAATGTCAGTCAAACTGAAGTACAGAGCAAATATGTGATTGCTCTATTGATCATGATCTTAATTGAGGCTTAATAGCTCAAGTAACTCAATCAATGGGAACCAGGAAGTGATGTCACATCAGTCGAAGATCTTAAATACTCAGTGACATTGAGTGATTGAAATTGAGTTTTATTGGGGATATTTTAAACTTAGGTCTACACTGTAACACACACAGCATTATCTTGTCATGAAAGATGTATTAATTACAAAAATAAATTCTAAATAATAATAATAATAATAATAATAATAATTTTCACAAGGACAACGATAAACTGCTCTTTCCATTAACAATTTTGATGCTATTCGTTGCTATTTTGTATTGTTTTGTGTCTCTTTGAAAGAAGTCTGTTTAATCCCATATTCATGCTTCATAAGAGTCCTTTCAAAGATTTAAATCGCACATGTATATTTATAAAAGGAGGGGGTTGTTGAAATGTGCCTGCAGGTCTGGTAGGACTGCTGTCCCATGTGATTGGAATCTACAGGAGTGAAAACTGGGTTTAAAACACTCTTATTATGGAATAACATTATCATTTTTTGGATGGTAGCTGTTGCTTCAGAAAGGCCAAGTGAACCAGTGGTTATACAAGCTTGTATTTATTATTCATTTTTAGTGTTTTAGTTTCTCTTTGAAGGCATTGCCTCAGCTTTGGGACTTCTTTCTGACTATTTGTTAGGCAGTCTTCCACATCTCATCTGCAAGGGCCCCTCCAGTCTGGGCCCCTCCAGCCACTAAAGTCTTTGTTGACTCAATATGACTCAATATGTACTTCCTGTACACTCACAGTTCTACATGTCTGTATATAACCTGCTATAGTTCATTCCAGGCTGCCTCATGATTCTCATTTAATACCTCCTGAATATTAATTAAAAAAAAATCTAACTCAATCAATATTGCCTCATTATGTGTCTTCATTTTCCTGAATGCAATAAACAAAAACAAAAAAGAAAAGCAATTTGGAGCCAAATCTTTGAGAATTCTAACTTGATTCATTTAATAGGCAGCAGCTGTGTTTCAATGCGTGTGTTTTGTGCTCAATGATACATTCTCACTGTCAAAGGCATTGGCTGAATGTTTATCAACTTGATAGTTTTCTATTAAAAGGCTTTGGACCATTGAATACAGTTTTTGATAATTCTTTCTGACTTTATAACTGACTACAGAAAAAAAAAAACACATATCTGCTTTTCATTTCCATGTTCTTCCAGATGAAGAGGCACCTCCAGTTACACACAGGCTACTGGGTAATGCATTAAATGCAGTCAGCCCATTAGATGTGTCATTCCCTTCATGTATCTGAACATTTCTGACAGGCACTGCTATCTCACGTTCTGTGTGATTGTGTACACTGCTTCTGTTATATCCTCAAATTAATCATTTACTTTAATCTCATTGGTAATAACTTATAATGGGAAGTCTAATGTGTTGGAGCTCAAGTGACAAGGATTTCTAATGCAGCCTGCCTGCTTTCCATTAATATTCAGATTGGCACTCTGTCATCAGCTGCACTGGCATGGCCTTCAGCTAGCTGTGAGGGGATATAGCCAATCAGAGAATGCTGATCTGTATATTAATGAGCTGAATTCTCAGCAGGTGGGAAAGCAATGCTAAGAGCACAGAGAGAGAGAGAGAAGACTATATGCACTTTCCTTTTAAACTAGATACATTAACACTTTACACTGTCTCTAATTACTGTGTATTTACTTGATAAATGTGCACTTACACATAATTACAATGTTATTATGCATAGCTACAATGTACTTAACATGTAAATCTTTTTGCACGATATATGTAATTACACAGTTGTATCAGAAAAGGGTTAGAGTTAGGGTTAGATATAGGATTAGGGTTATATAGTGCAAAAAGATTTACACATTAATTACATTGTAACTTGGTATAATAACATTGTAATTCTGTGTAAGTAAGTATGTTTTACTATATGACTACTATGTAAATACACAGTAATTAGAGCCCATTCATGTAAAGTGTTACCCTAGATACTCTACTTTAAATGCAAACTTTCAAGCTTATCTCTATAATTAAACGTGCACAAAAAAGTCTTGAACACAATACCATTTATACACAATTAGGTAACATTTACCATTGACCCTATCTCACATCGTATAAGAGAATTAACTACAATTATATTCCTAAGAAAAGGGAACACATTTAGAAAATATGAATTTCTGTAAAAATGATATCTTGAGGGCTTATATCTTAAAGCTCAAGCAAGACTGGGGAGCAGCAAATTATAATACAATTCAAAGCAACGACTCTAACGCTAACACTTACTAATAATCCATAGCAATATTAATAGCTGCTGAGAGATCATTCATATAATATCCTATTGGGATTAATTATCCATAGGATTTTCATGTTAAGGTATTGCTTGTAATATGTTGTAGCTTTTTATAAGTCTCTCCAATGATGTCCCATTTTAATCCACATGAATTTAAATTGAACCAAATCAATTAATACTTACTGTTATTGAGTGTAACCCATAACAGTAGAACAGAGCCCAGTATATTTCTTGTGGGTGCGGTTACTTGCAGGAGAGATCAGAGCATGGCTGTGTTGCAGTGAGAGTGTGCAGCGTGTCAGGGGTGTAGAGAACAGAGTGGGCTGGGTGAACCCAATGCCCCTCAATATCGCTGCGCTGTAGCAGATGACAGCACTGTGAAATGACAACCTCCTGCTCACCAGCACGGCTCCACACTTTAACATGCTCTCCTCAGTTTCAGCAGGATGACGCTGCTGTGTGCACAGATGACTGACACAGCCTGCTGGGAGGCATCAGTATGTGCTTGCTTGTAAATACAGTTACAGAAATCCTGTGCCTTGGGTCCAGGTTTTCCACATGGCACGGCCTCGTGTGGAAATGGGGTCATGCTGCGATTTCCGGATAAAAACTTAAACTCTGATATAATTCAGGTCTGGATCGTTTTTTTTTTTTTTCTCTTAACATATGAAATGACGGTTCAGATATGATTTAATGAACAAGTGTCGTACGAGCCGGATGCTCCCCCCAGCAATGAGAGACACCTCTATGAGGCCTGCAGCTCCCCACAGCAATGAGAGACACCTCTATGAGGCCAGCAGCTCCCCACAGCAGTGAGAGGCACCTCTATGAGGCCTGCAGCTCCCCACAGCAGTGAGAGACACCTCTATGAGGCCTGCAGCTCCCCACAGCAATGAGAGACACCTCTATGAGGCCTGCAGCTCCCCATTGACCGACCTGGGAAAACAAAGGGCTCATTCATGCCGGGAGCTTTGGCATAGCACTCTAGAGCGGCCTGTGAAGAAGCAATCAATGCTGCTTTTATTAGATGCCTGTAATTTGCCAGCATTCTGCCTTCCTGGTAACTATCACTTCGGCATCCAGGGAAAGGAATGCAGACAGCCGTGTGAAGATGACCTTGACTTCTAGACCTTGCTTGGACCAACATATACGTTGCATATAACCCCACAGTACAGTAACAAATTTTTATCAGTGTTACTGTTATTCTGAATATGGATAACCTTCTATACACTGTACAAGTACAATGCTGTGTACGTTTACTGTCTCTTAGTTACACTTAATTACAGAGGAAAAAACACAGATGTTTGAGTCATTACAATTCAACGAAATATCTGATTACAAATCAGCAAATATAATATTGGAAAGATAATAAATAATTTCTGCTAAGAAATAAATAATAACGTTTCCCACAAAGAGGCAAATACATATTTTAAAAAACACTGCATGACAACAAACTAAAATAGTGAAAGTGTATCTGCTAAACATCCTCTCTAGCCCTCTTCCAATGCACCACTCTGTTTCCCCATGTTTATTTTACACTGTTGAAATGATAAATCTGGGACCATGCATCTATTTTTGCTGTCCATGTGCTTGGCAAACCATTATGGAATGAGCAGCTCAGTCCTTTCAGTCCCTCTCGTAATGTCATGGTTATTAGGAGGCTGAAAGCGCCATCTAGGCCATTGATAATCACAATGAAAGCTTTAATGATAGTTTTCGGTTACTTCTTTCCAAGGCCATCCAAGCGTTCTTTGAGGCACAGCTCTGACTGACATCCAGGGTAAGGAAAGTGAACATCTGCCACAGCCTTTCTTGCTTTAGAAAGCTGGACTTTTAAGTGAAATATTTTAAAGTGTAAGCAATTGGAATAATGGCAGCCAATTTGTAGCACTAAAACAGGAATACAAGGAATAATATCAGAATCTCTTATATCATCATCCATTCAATAGGAATTTCCCAATGGACACTAATTCAGGGCAGGATGTTCATTGGATGAATTCAATGGAAGATCTTAAGTGGTGATTCCATTTGAAAAACTTGATATCCAACAGTATTTTAAATTATTTATAATAAATACAATTAAAAACGATTCAGTATCATCAGCCAATCAGCTTCCAGCTATAGCAGGCATCAATACACAGTAGATGCCCACGGGAACATCATCGCATCACCTGTGAATCTAATTTAAAATCAATCTGCGCAAGTACTGGCTTTTTCTTTTTGACTTGCTGCATTTTTAAGCATAGTTCACATCTACTTGACAGTAAATACTAAACAAAGACACAATCGGTCCAAATTAACCAAAACCAGCCAATCAATAGTTTGCATTGACAAAAACAACCAACTCGTCTGGGGCACAGACACAGCATTTTAGAACAACAACAAAGCGAGAGACAGACAGTTCAGTAATATCACTCCATTCAGATATATGGCACTGCTCAGATAAACTATAAGCAGCACCGACAAGTAAAAAGGGTTAGGGTTAGGGTTTTCTTTCTCTAATTATGTGTGTGATCCTTTTGAACATTTTTGGGACAATTTTCCTAAGACTTTTCTCAGTGGAAGGGTACCCAACGATACAAGTTCAAGGTAAATTTAGGTTTTAAAGTGTTTTTTTTTAAATAATGAGAAGCTTGTTTTCTAATAGTGATAGTGCCCTCTTGATGAAGGCTCTGCCACGTGCTAGTTGACCTTGACTTTCGTTAGAGCATCACCTTCGGCTCGGGACGTATAACTCCTGTCGCGATCAATCAACACGCGGTAGAGCCTTCATCGACGTGTACTATCGCTTACATGGAAATCCGGTACTAATTATAAAATGTGATCCGTCTTTGATATAACTAGTTGTAAATTGTTGAGTTCACAAGGGAATTACTGCTGGTAATGGTTTCTTCCTCACAGCTGTGCTGCCGCATGTTAAATCATTATAAAGAGCAAACCCAAGCATCTTCGACACCTTTATAGTTTCAGTTATCTTCCTACATTACTTTCACTGCAGAAAATGTCAGCTTTTTATTGCAGCTTTCGGATTTAAAGCAGATGTGAATTTCTCATGGATTTAATGAAACAACAGCTAGACTGCTTTTAAGATCTGCATATTCTCGTAAAACATCTATTTATTCTGTTTCCGTTGTTAAAGGTGATGAGCCTACATGAGGGTTTTATGGAACACTTTAGCGTCAGACAAGCTGCATAGAGCTGGGAGTCTTCTTTGCCAGGTTTCCACATAGAACAAAATCGTTTCACAGCTGCTTAAAGAAAGGAAATCACACGTGCTCAACGTGATTAAAGGACAGGTGAAATATACGTCTCATTGCTTGAGAAACAAAAAAAGGATATGCTGGTACCAAATCAAAACTGCACTCTTACTTCACAAATCCAAGAAAAAGCCAGCAAGGCAGACAACTTTGTTTAACCTCGAATCCCAGTTAGCTCATTGGACCAATTTTAGGCTACACAGTATGCACTGTTGCAGAACTCTCTGCAAAGATATTTTCTTCCCATCTTCACAAACAAACCTGATAAATGAGTCTCAAGGTCCATGCTGGGTATACTGCACACATACTATCCTGGGAAAAACCCTTATATTAGTTCATTGTTTTCAGTACTCATCTATCTGTGGTTTTTCAGAATTCTATTTTATTAGCTTGCAGTGACCAAGTGTGGAGCCCCAGTGTCCCCAGTGTAGGAAATGATGCAGACAGTGAAGCACAGGAATCCAGTTTAACAGAGCCTTCACGTTGCAACTGTTTTTCTTTTCTTTTATACTCAAGACCAAGCAGCTGTTTCTTGATGCTGGTTTCTCTATGGTAACGAGTCTTAATTTAGCTCTCTTTTCCTATTTGCAGCTTTTAGTTTATACCATTGGCATTGTTGTGTTGCGAGAATCCCATTAGTTCAACTGGAGATGTTATCGTATTGTTGGGGAGATTCATGGTAACCTATTCAAAGCTGCTTTCTTACCCTGGGTAAAAGAAGATAGTCACCACTGTATGGCATACTGTTGTGGGGCAGGGATGACAGTGTAAGGGTAATAGATGTTTCTATTGAAATACTCCTAGCCTGCTGTTCTGTATTCCAATAATGTGCTGGAACCACTGATATTCTATTGTAACTGTGTTTTTGCATTATTGCATTATTGCATATCTTTATAATTTTGTGTGCACAAAGGTGATTCTATTCAGACTTGGGTTCTAGCTCAGCCTCTGTTAATTAGTGTACAACAAGTATTCAAAAGGCCTGTTGGTTCCCATTTAGCCAAGTTTAAATGCAACATTTACAGCTTGAGAATGTTTCTGTGACAGCTCCACATTATTAATTACTGCCTGACAGCAGCTGGTAACGTTTTAATTTGCAGAAGCATTTATAATTATGACAGTCCTTAAATTATGCAGGCACACACTTCAAAAGGATTAGATTAGGAGATTAGAACATAGCTTTGGTCCTAATGAAAAGGAGGATGCTGAGATGTCTTTGTGTATTTCAATCTGGATGCTTCATGGGGGCTTCCACAGGAGCTACAGATTGAAGTGAATCTTAATGAGGCAGCTCTATAGTATGAGGCAGGTTTTGTTTATGCTGATTCTCACTGGGGTTGAGAATAGTACATTTTTAATGGTTTTGCAAAATGTGGATCCTTTGCTTTTTTCATTAAAAGAGTAAACAAAAGAATAGTTTCCATAAATAACAGTCTAGATTGTTCTGGTTTTTAAAAGGGTTGGTTTTGCAGTGGATAACAATGCTGTGGAATAAACCTCCAAACATTGTCAGATTTGATTGTATTGGCTGTACATCTTACATGGCACTTGCCTACACAAAATGCACACAATGCTAATGGGGTAATTACATGAGCTTGAGAGTTCAGATTCATTTTAATTGCACCTGCACAAAGCTTGCAGTTTTTTTTTTTTCTAGCAAACTGTGAAACACTCAATATTGCTAAATTTAGAAATACCTAAAGAAGGTTTAATGACAAAAAATGTTTGTCGTTTAATTTATTAAGTTTATTTGAGTACAGTCATCTGTCTCATATCCGACTGCAGTGGGACCAGAGTAATGGCGGATATGTTAATTATATTATCCACACCCTGTAACAATTACTATATTCACACAATTATTGTTTTGAGATTCAGCTTTTATTAGGGAGCTCCCTAAATCCCTTGTTTAGAAAGATACAGGGTATTAATGCTTGTGACAGTGTAGTCGTCTGCTGTGTGGGTGCATGCCTTCACTGCTGAGTGACAGGCAGGAGATCAAGGTTGAAGTTGATACGCCACGCAGGCGAACAGGATTTATTTACATAGCAACACACTGAACAGCTCACGTGACACTGCAGCAATGGTAGCACATGGAGCACATACAACACAGTGTACGAAAACTTTGGTAGGATCTCCAATCTCTGAACTAATCTTCTCTGTTCAATAATAAAGTAAGGTTGCTGAAGAGATTGATCATTGTGGATATGTGACGGGTGGAAAGGTGACGGGTGGATCTGTGATGGGTGGATAATTGACAGATTACTGTCTTTCTAGTTGTTAAAAGAATAAGAAACCAAGTGAGTTAAAGCAGAAGAAATCCATTTAAATAAACTTTTTTTAAGTTTATTTCTCATTTGATATCATTTGCAGATTTGCATTTCTTTTGGGAAAAAGTATGCAGACTGGTGAGAAAATGTAAAGTTGCTGCAACAGAAGATACGACTGAAATCTTCCTGGCCTGCATATTCAGTAATGAAACTAAAATATTAAATAATGATTCCACTCTCTTTAAATATATTATTCTTTTGGTGAATGCTGCTCATTAGTTCATATATGGTAAAACGTAGATTAATGGCAACCACCTGTCTGTTAGGAGTACTCCATTATGGTCCCAAAGGTGGTCATTACAGGCCTGTTCTCACTGCACAAGTTAATATAGGAGCTTTGCAGTACTTTCTTTCCACAGCTAATGCCTTTGCAGTGAAACTGAAATTAATCATTCATTTTCAATTGCTCCCATGAAAATTCTCAACTGAATATATATATATATATATATATATATATATATATATATATATATATATATATATATATATATATATATATATGTAGTTCCAGATAACCACTTGTGTATGTATATCTCTATGGGGTATAAGATAACTGTATATGGCAGAGCAGTCTTAGTAAGGCAATGCTGTAGTCCCATTTTAATGAGCTTTGCCCTATTGGTCACCTTATGGCTAACTAGATATCGACTGCAACTTAAATCATAGTTGGATTTCAGTGTGAGCTTCCTATTGTGCCCAATCATGGATGTCAAGCTGCCTCCCTCTCTGGATCCCTCCCAAGCTGGTTTAGATAGGTCTGCACAATCTTGGCTTCCCTTCATTGAGGAGCTGGGGAAGGAGATGCAGAGATTTGCATTGGTTTTGTTCCAGTGGAATGTGTAATTGGGCACACCTCAGCAAACCACTGACTTGTTACTGCAGGAAAAGAATAGCAGCAATGCAATGCAATGCTAGAATAAACTGATATCCTAATGTCAGCCCCCCAGCATTGAGTAAAATGTCTCAAATAACAATATATATTTTCTTAAAAGTATTTCAGTAGAGGGTCAACTTTTAAGCTAGAGGTTATGAGAAAAAGTTTATGCAATAATTCAATTTCAGTTTCAATTATAATGTTTTCAACCACATGGAATTTGTATTTTTGTTAGCTATTTCTTTGCACAAGTCGGGGTGTTTTTCAATCAATAGAAGTTGTAAGATCTCCTGTTACAGCTTTAATTAAAAAAAAAGCATGTTTTTTACATCATGTTCCTCAGTGGATCTCCTCTAGTAGTTTGGATAATCACACTGGAAACATGTACATCCACCTACAGTATTTATTAAGATGAAAGTAGCAGCAAGCTTTTTTTCATTAAAATATAATGAAGCTAGCTTGTCAGTGCTGTAATAAAGAAGAAAGAAACCCTCATTGATGCTGCACATTATTCCACTTGGATTTGAGCAGCAGAAGAATAACAAAGAACCTGCAAAGGCAGTGAGGTTATGATGTGTCAATTTCTGAGAGGAAGAATAGCTGACAGAATTCCATTCATATTATATTATACAGCTGCTGCAGGGAGAGCGTTTTGACTGCAAACTGCAAACAGAGACCACTAACCTTCATGCAGCCACTGTGATTGAGATTGCTACACTCAAGAAGACTGGTGATAAGATTGAAATCCACCAGCCTTCACTGCAATGTCATTCTGAGGTAAATTTTTAGGCAATGAATCCAATGCAGCAAGTATTGAAAGACGGACTGGAATGACATGGTCAGTTATCTTGTTATAACAGCCGATGTAAACTGGCTATTATTACTACTAAAGTATGTGTATAAAGAAAAGGACGTGTTCATTGTGAAACTCTGGTACAGTAGATCAGGGAGAGAACAATTATACTGCACACTGTAGACTGCTTTAGTCACAAGCGAATCTGGAATTAATTTGTTACAGTTCTGTGAAATTAAAAGCCAAATTAGGTATTTGTGAATTTGATTACTCACACCTCCTCAGAAACTGCTTCACTGCATCTGAATATGATACTCTATTTTTGTCAGTACGCTGCCCTCTCTCCATCCTCCCTCCTCCCTCATTCCTCCTCCCTCCTCCCTAATTCCTCCTCCCTCCCTCCTCTCTCATTCTTCCTCCCTCAGCTTTTCTCAGGCAATTCCATCTGCTTTGCTAACACAGCTCACCTAAGCTACACGTGTGATGAAAGGTTGTCACATAAATTGCATCTGGGCTGCAGAATAACTTGAAAGGAAGAATTTAAAATGTAAAGGAAACAGTAAAGGCATGTGTTCGTTGTATGATGTACATACTGTAGCACTGGTGCCTTTTGCTAACTTTTTCAAGGTTTCTTTGTAGCAATTCAGTTACATGAAATTGATACTATGAACATGAGAAAAGTTACAAAAGAGTGGATGTTGAAGGCCATTGAAAAGATCCCAATGACGCAGCAGCAACAGTATAGCTTGGCAGCTCATTTGGGGTGTGAAAAAGTCACTCAACTTGACAATGTGTCCTTGTTTGAAATAATGACTGTGGTTAACTTTGTTGACCCCTATATATTTAAAACGTTTGATCAGTTATTAACTAACCCTTCCTTTCCTTCAAACCATTCTCATTACTCATCCCCTAAAGCCCTGGAACATTTACCGAACCACAGACAGGTTTATAATTAAAGTCCTGTAAAGTGTAAAGCAATGCAATATTTAAGATCCCTTCTGTAAAGACCATCCATGGAACACTGTGATTCATGTGCATGTTTTGATCTTTGTTTTACATGTCGGTTGCCTGATGGCAGGCGGCATCTGAACATGTTACATCTCAGGGGGACAGTAAACTGTTAAAATAAATAATATATAAAAGGATGAATGAATAGATCCTCGCCTGGAGCATTGCCCTGGCTTTCAAGATAAATATCATTGCAGTTACACTGGAAACAACACATTCCATAGAGACAAGACAACCGGTTTATAGTACTTTAATTCCTACTTTATTTGTAACAAATAGGCAGGACATGATGTGCCAGAAGCTGGCACGAAACGAAGAAGAAGAAGAAGAAGAAGAAGAAGAAGAAGAAGAAGAAGAAGAAGAAGAAGAAGAAGAAGACGACTCTAGTGAAAATCAGGCCATATTGTAAATGTAAAAGTGTGTGTGTGTTTCTGCAGAGAGCAGTAACAAGGGGGTGGAGATGTACACAGATAATGGCCACTTGAACACAATGAGAGCATCAGTAATGCTAATAGTGGGCCACCTAATGATGCACCTCAATGTGAGGAAATCTACAGTGTGTGTCACAAAGCCAGTGCATCACTAACCTGCACCTTGTGGAGAGATCAGCAGAGCCCCCGAAATGAGGCTTCAGATCGGACACTTCATCACCGGAATGCACTCAGGTATTATGTCAAATACTTCTCTAAAATAAGTTTCTCAGGCTTGTGTACTGTAACAACACATTTTCAAGAAATGAGATAAACACAGATATTTCAAAAGTAGCATCATTTGCATGGTAAATAAGAAAGTAATGAGTAGGAAAAACTCATTAAAATCCATTACAAACTGTTCAGTGTAAAAGGGGCACCCTCGGGTATTCTTGGAGTAACAGGCTCTAGTATGCATGTTATGGACTTGATTGAATTCAGAAAAAATGATTGCTATCAAACCAGCAGTTTACAAGTTATTATCAACAGGACAGTAATGAAAAAATACAATAACCATGATCACTTTTCAGAAATGACTGATGCAATTACCGAAGCCAATGTCACATATATAAATAGTGTGTGAGGCCTTGAGTGTTGAAACTAACGTGGAGTTCTAGTATGTGGCACATTTCTACCCATTGCACACTGCATGTGGTTTGCATTTAGATCAAAACTATTTGAGATATAAATACGTGTCTTCAGACAGAGCTGTATTCTCTACAACTGTTGGGATAATTATTAAGAACATAACAAACAACTCTAGCTGCATCCGTACAGAACATTGAGGAGATCACCTCTTTCTTTCATTTATTATTTGTTTATTTAGCAGACGCCTTTATCCAAGGCGACTTACAGAGACTAGGGTGTGTGAATTATGCATCAGCTGCAGAGTCACTTACAACTACGTCTCACCCAAAAGACGGAGCACAGGAGGTTAAGTGACTTGCTCAGGGTCACACAATGAGTCAGTGGCTAAGGTTGGATTTGAACCGGGGACCTCCTGGTTACAAGCCCTTTTCTTTAACAACTGGACCGCAAAATAAATACAAAACATACGCTGATAAAACACAACAAAAGAATGAAGCTTCACTCTAGGAAGATTATGTAGTCCCTGCACAGGGCAGCAATGCTCCCAAACTAAACTATCAGCATTGTTGACAGGGAGATCACCAGGATAGCAGCTAACAGCTGGGAAAATAAGTGACTGATAAAACAGCTTCTGCACAACCTCTCTGAGCTTCAATTACAATGGAAATGCTGACTCGTGTCTCAGCTGTCTCACAGTTTTATCAAAATTTGAATTTATACAACATTGTGTTTCATTCATGAAAACCACTAATTGCACACAAGTGCATCAGCTTGTCCTTACTCATAAATACATTACTGAAGCAATCTGGGGATGGGGCAGGCATTGACTATTTACTCAGGCTTTGGTCGTTTTAATTGAATCAATGTTCTCTGTTCAAACAGGACACGCTTAACTTGATATTCCAGACTTGTAAAATGACACGACAGGCTGTGTTTCTGACTAATTGCTAAATAATAATGATGATAAAAATCACACAGTAAGCAGTTACAGTCTCTTCCAAGCAAAAATAATAAGGAGCAGCAGGGATTGCTTTGTACCCTAATGAAGACCTGGGAGAATGCTTCATCTGGAAGAGAAAGCTCTGTGTTTGCATCAAATTAAAATCTGTTTGGGGAATAATGAGGAGACAGGTGTCACCAGGGAAGCCCGCCAGAACTAAGGACAGGAAATGTGTCCATAAAACAGCAGCAGGATAATGGCAAGAACAAATCAATAGCAGTGATTTCAGGAGACAATTCACAGCAACGACCTTGCAGCAAATGGTTTTAAATCAGTTCTTATTGTGTGTAATCAAAGAAACTACAAAATGATGTCGCAAAAGTCTACAGAAGCCATAATATTACAGTATTTCATGTTATATTTTGAAATGTCACATTTTTCAATATTTGTCAGTTTTTTGTTAAGTATATGGATAACTACAAAGTGGTATGTAATTCAATATGTTAACATAACATTATTCAACTGGTTTCATTCAAATTTATGAAGTAAAATTAGCTAATTATATAGGGTGATGCAAAACCTTTGGCCATAGCTGTAGTCTGGTTTTTAAGCCACTGTGCATTATTGAAAATGTAAATGGCTTGAGTGAAAGTGAGGAATCAGTGTAGGAGGGACCAGTCAGAGATATTCTAACATATTGTAGCGATCTCAGTTAACACAGGCAGGAGCATCACACAGGGCGAGGCAATCCACACGCAGGTGGAAGGCGGGCCGAACCCGAACCTCGCACTAAAGCATAGCGTCGATACCAGTGTACAAAGAGCGGCTCCTTTGCAAGGAGCGTATATCAGGCTTATGTCTTTGTGTGTGATTACGTCATCTACCAGCCCTGCTGCTGCCTTCCCCATGCACGCTACACTCTCCCTGGCAGCCTCAAGTCCGCCCGGACTTGCTGACCAGGCTACAGTCCAACGAGTGCGTGCCGGGTACCTGTGTCCACTTGTGACACCAATGTAGCACTTGACCCCCGATGTGGATGGTCATTGTCCCTTTTCCTCCCATCGGCGACAGCTCCCCTTCACTGTCCGTAACTGGACATTGTTCACTGGAAGCAGCGACTGTCCAGTTAAGGACAGTGTATCCCTCCAGAACAGTGTAAACACCCTGCAGACACCCCCTATGTGAATCACCTAAGAGCTTCAGCCTCTTCCAATTGTTCAAAAAGAGAAGGCCAATGACAAACACAGAATCCATGGTTCAAGTTCTTCATTTTCTTTTTCCAGTCTCCTTAACCGTTTAAATAATAAATGCTGGCTCTACCCAACTATGGGTATTGCCAGCATATAAACCAAGGGGTTGTAGTCCCACAATAATAATACAAACACAGACACACAACACAGATACAGACACGTCTCTGGACAGTGTGTGCTCTAGGTGCCGGTGCGGTGCTGGATTCAATACAGGTGCAGTGAAGTCCGGGCTTATGACTGGCTTGAAGCGGCAGCTCCTGGATACGTATAGCAGCCATCTGGCAAAGATAAACGTACACAGTTATTGATAACAAAACACTTCACTCACTGTTTCTCCATCCTCGTTTCCTCCCATTAACCACAACAAAGGAACCGATTACGACGTCACGCCCCTCTAAAGTACCCTAAGCCCCGCCCCCTCCGATAGCTAGTTCAATCACGTCTCCTCCAATTCATGACTGACACTTCGCTCACCATACTAGGGCGATGACCCCTGGTACCGTGGCGCTGCCCCCTTCCTGAATGGCCGGCTTCCGACTGCCCCTGGAATTAACTGCCCAACCATTCAGTACGAGGCACACAGTTCCTGTTGTACAGCACCCTCACAGGTCGAGAGGGAGATTGTTGATTCGGATAAATAATATCTTATTTTCATAAACAAGAAAAAGTCATATTTGGAGACAGGTTGCAGCAGTGTAAATGTCAGGAGAGAAGCAGTTGGGATTTGTAAAGTATTGCAGAGATTTAGCATCTGTCCTTGATAAGCCCAGGGAACGTGTATCACAGCACTTCTTTTGACAGAATGTAAATGCAAGTAATAGACCTGTGCAAGCTAATACACAGATTTCTTATGACATAAATTATTACAACTACTGATACTAGTGTAGCGTGTTAGAATTGTACAATAAGGCCAGTGCACTAGAGATATATATAGATGCATGCAATGTGGGAATGGAATAAGTGCTGTGTAATTAGCTATAGTAACATAAGGAAAGCAACAATTACAGCAGTTACAGCACAGAAATTGCTCTGTTTATTTTAAGCAAGGTCAAATATACAGCTGCTGCATTTTCAATGGCAGTGTCTCAGGAACATTCCAATGATTTTGTTGTTCACTGAGTGATATTTCCTGTGGGTAGTTCTCATGTCTCTTGATCTCTTCTGGAAGTCTGGCCCCAGGTTCCAATCACATCCATGCAAAATCAAAAGGTTCTGAAGTAGAGTGGTGTGATGTTGGACTGCAGATTCACCTGTGGAACCTTGTCCCCTTTTTCACATTGCCTGCTTCCTTTTTTTACATGATTAAATGATGTTCAATGCTGTTGCTACCCCATTCTACACAAGGTGACCTGGTTTAGGGCAGTTAAGCAGACAATTCTGACTGTTTGTCTCAGATATTAAGTGCACAACTAAAGTGTCTTACAGACGTATTTATCATATCCTGCCACCTTCAGCTAGTCCTGATTGAGTACTGACAAGCAGCAAGCCCTATCATTGAGTATCAGCTTTGCAATGAAATGCACTCAGCTCCTACAGTTATCAATGTATTATAACCAGAGGATTACAATGAACCATTTCTCTGGATGTCAAGGAGATTCTGTTTTCACTTTTAAGTTAAACTTAAGGAAACCGAGGCAACTTTTAGCTCATAATGATTTATTGTCTTTTCATAGTTCCAGCTGTATTACCTTTGCAAAGTAGATTTTGACTCGAATAAACATTCAGGAGCACACGCATATTGCTGAAAGCAAGAAACCCAAATATATCAGACTTAATAATCCTTTCTTAAATCTCAGTGAAAATGAATTTCAGCAACAATAAAGGAATCTGTTTTTATTCCATGAATTTATTATGAACCAAGAAGCCCAGCTAAGTGTCACAGCTTGTTTACAAAATCTGGTTTTAAAAGCTCAGGTGTCTTGCCCCAGGGTCAAGCAATGAGTCACCGGCCGTGTCTAAGATTAGAAGAGTCTCCTGGTCTCCACAGTATTCTGTCTGACCCTGGAACTGACCTATCCTCTTACAAACAATCATGTTGGTGCACAATGGTAAAAGCATAGCAATGTCTTGTGAAGAATTGACAAGTATAGTAAAGAACAATATGCATAGAATGCAAAGTTAACTGCAAAATCAATGTAAATGAAAACATTGACATGGTATAAATACCATTCTAAACATGATATCTGACAATATAAGAATCGACCTGGCATTCATTAATTTAAATTATACTGTTACAAGATCAGCCTCTTTGTATCCCCACTTACAGAAAGGCGTTCATTGAAAGATGAGTAATGAAACTTTTTTTGTTCTTAAGTACTGTATGTAACTGTACTTGTCACACTTCAAGCACCCAGCACAAATGGATAAGATGCTGATCTCTTGTTCAATAACATCTTTCTAAAACAGTGAAAGTAGCCAGATTTAGCCCTGGAATGTGTTTTCAATTGTCTGCTATTAGTGTCACAGAACAGTACAATGGCACATTATCATTATGCGATGATGTATTGTGCACCACAGACAGAGGCTAGTCAACAGCAAACACTGCCTAACACTGCTTGCGTCAGTCTGTCACATGTATTCATTTGACACTTTTTTCTCTTACCATGAGTACAATGAAGTCTTAGCTAAATACAATGTAATTTGAAGACTATTCGTGACCTAGAAACACAATTAAATGCAGATGCAAAACAGCATGCAAAATTGTATGTTAAAATTGTATTGTATGTTAATAATACAGCTCTTCTCCTTTGACAGGATAATAAGAGTGTTTAATGAGAACCATTTGCTTACCTTTATCAATGGTCACAGATTCACCAAAGATGTATCTAATTCATGCTACTAGAAGAAATAGCTGAGGTCTGTTATGGTATGTCTCATCATTGAATCCTTTTCCCCAATGACTTTGACATGATTTTCTACTGCACACCTGCTGAGAGGTTTCAGGTAGCCAATGGGATTATAATAGCAAAGGGCTCAATACCTCTCACATCTTCCTCTGTTCTTAACTATTCAGATCTTTCAATTACATTTTTACTTTGAGGTATGATGCCTACAGAGCATAAAGGGAGGATGGAAATATGTTGCAGCGTGGGCTGTGACTTGGAGATGATGCTAGTGCTGTCCAACTGGGGCACATTAATACTGGATGGCATGAATGGCAAGTTATTTTTAATGATCTAGCCTCAGCACAGTACCTCCCTGTCTCAGCTAAGGAGAACTGAATAGAAAAGAAAAATAGATCCTAAAGATAGTGCAACGTCTTTAGAATAACGATTCAGGGCACTTAAAATTGTAACATACATTATTACACTGGAATCGATATATATATATATATATATATATATATATATATATATATATATATATATATATATATATATATATATATATACTTGTTATGTGTGTAGGTACAAGTTACCACCTGGCAGGATATATACTTCCAGAGCACTTTGCAGTGCAGACCCAGTGCTTTGCCACTGAAGATAATCTGGATAGGGAAATATTATTCTTTTCTTCAAAGTGGTCTTGGGATCTGATGGTACCAGCTGTGGGCAGCACATTACCCTGGAAAAGATTAGCACACTGCACAGCTGCAATGTCTACCTTCATTACAATGGCCTGCTGCAATGCTGCATTGCAGGCTCTGTTCCATTTCTGTATGGAAATCTGAACAGCAATTGCCTGCAGTAAATGAGAGGCTACAGATTACAAGGAAGCAGCACAAGGAGGTCAGTCTGAAGAATCTTTAAAGTGCATGTTTCTCTCTATAATAATGACCGCAGGGAACGGTTATAATGATATAAACAACTCTGCAATCTTACCTGACAGCTGCTTAGAGCAGATGTCTGACGTGTGTTATTATGAGCTCACTTGTAGCGTCTATTCATATGTATTAGGTTAATGTTACTGTTTTTATGTCTCATATAAATGTAACTGTTCATATTATTTTGTTTCCCATCGATTGTTATGTGTCATTATGTGTTTGAGCTTCAGAACTTTCTGCCCTGCTAACAACATAGCATATCTGTACAAATGATTCAATTACACTCTGATATTTCTTGTTTCTTTGTATGTTTAGCATCATCAGCTTTCCCCAGATGAATGTCTTCAGTTTGAAACTTTAAATGTCCAAGCTGAGGAACAGTATCTTCTTGCCCCCACGGTTAATAAAGATCTCATGCACTTCTCTTCCACTCCCTCTTTTCAGTTCATGTGATAAACAGAGTTGGAGTTTGCTTTATTAGCGCTGGTGCTGTCAGGGGGTTTCCAGCACTCGCATGCTGTTGAGATTTCTTCGAACCACTTCGGATGCAGGGGAGAGATTGATGGTCCAGGCCCATTCGTTCACTCACTTTAAAACTAATCACTGCTGTCACTCCCAGCTAAAGGCTTGTAGCTTTTCTGTACTGCTGCAGTAAATAACTCTACCACTCTCCAAGAGCTTTGTCTTGCAGCCGGTTTCATTCCCCTTGTGTCGCTCTTGTTTCCTCACTCTGCACATACGACCTGCACTCTGACTCTTCTCATTTGCAGGCTGATGGACATGTCCGGTCCTTGTGCTTTCAGTATTCACAAGACTGGTCTTTAATAAGTATGGGTATGGGGACAGTTGTGTAAATAAAAGAGTTAGGAAAGTGTCTGTGAGTGCTGGAAAATACCATTGTGTTGTTTGCAAGTCAACAATAAGTATCCCTGCTTTACTTTATTTTGAAATCAAATGAATGCCTTTCCCTAAGGCTTGTCTGAAACCCTGTACTTGGAACTTACCAGTCCAGCATGTTAAATGTCATACTGCATCTGTAAGTCTCCAAGTAGTCCCCAATCATGCTTACTGTACATTGAAAAATAATGATATTTATAATTACTTTATGAACAAATGGAAAATGCTACCTTTAAGATTTACATGTCACAAAGGGTATTCTGGTAATAATAACACAGTATAATTAACCAGTAGTGTGTAGGTGCATCAAAAAATAAATACATAGAAAATATAAAATAGTTAATATCAATTTCCAATGGTGTATGACCATTAAGCATTGAGCTTAAGTTCTCAAGAAGCAACTGTTAAAAATGTCATGCCATCTCTCGGGATGATGAAGAAATAGCAGGGTGAGCTGAATCAATAAGTACAGCCCTCACAGCGAAGGGATCTCACACTGGTAGCCAAGCTAGATGGTATTGCTTGTATACACAATATCACAGGTTACTGCAGGCCCACAATTGGGACCTAAGTGCTCGTATTTAGGACATTGGAGACAACATGTGCATTACAAACAAAGCCACATGATGCAGGCTAGCTGTCTTTGTGTTTTCTCACTTTTACTTGAGCTTCTTATTTGGATCACCCAGAATCCAGTGTGACATTAAAATGTACAGCACCATTGTTGACATGTTTGTAGATATTTCTAATGGATCATTAAACTTACAGTTTCACTGCAACATTTAGACATCATGCCGTGGGGAATGATTTGATGTTAAAGTTCATCCAGACACAATTCATTGGATACAAGTTTTGTCAAATAAACACATGTATGAATTGCCTTATGAAAGTGCAATGGTGTGCTAAGTGGCTAAAGCAAAATCCATGAATAAAATGAAAACAGAAGTGAAATACCTTCGAGCAGGACTTGGTCACTTCAGACATGCGTTTATAAACAAAGACTGTGATTTCAAGCGAACGCAGATACTAAATTGGATATTGAAAACGACACACTGTTTAACATGTGCCCTGACCTAGTAATAGGAACACGCTAGTACCTATTTATATTAAAAGGACAGCTTTTGAAAAGGAAAGATTTTTTTTCAGTTGTTCCTTCATCCAACATGCAGCTGTGTTTTGTTTGTCACACAATATGTATATAGTTGAGTGCATTTTACTCTTGACAGTGTTGGAGAAGATAATGGGCTAGATGCTCCAAATCTTGTGAAAAGAGGAAACACCAATTATAATTCAACAACTAAAACAACTAAAGAGTGCTCCAAGCACCCATATTAGATGTCTGATTGAGCAGCTCTTGCTTGATAAGCTCCAAAAAGTATTTTGCGCAGTATAACTGAACAATGTTTCAAGTATTTATGTATTTTTTTCTGTAGCTATATTTAGTTCTGTGTGTTTTCTCCTCCTCCATTATCACTATTAAAGGCAATAACGATGATACTGTTACAATAGAGAGACTGCGGGGTCTAATGTGAAGGATCTGTCCCCTGCTGTGCACTGTTACATTCCCCAGTCACACTATCAACAACAACAGCAAGAATTGCATTCAATATTATCTCCAGAAACGCTTCACAGAGCACAATGTGAATTACTGAGCAATGATTATTCGCTTTGCAACGTTATGCCATCTTTCTTTCTTTCTTCTTTCTTCCTTCTTTCTTCCTTCTTCCTTCTTTCTTTCTTTCTTTCTTTCTTTCTTTCTTTCTTTCTTTCCATGGAGTCAGCCATCACAGGCTGTGTTATTATTGGTTCTCTCTATTACATTCAGGTGTGGAATGTCTCTAGGCAAAGCAGAATAATTGCAGATCATTATGAGCTTGACTGATTCTGCATGGCCAGGAAGGGGTAATCATTGGAAAAGGGTTCTCATTGAGAACAGTTTCCAGCCCTTTGTCATTTCAATCCTGCATCTACAAAAATAAAAACCTGAACTTTGAAGTCTGCAGTATTTGTATTTTGTCTATAGCTTGTCTAAGAGCGAGAGCACAGCCCAAGAGAAACGAGCAGCACAGTTTAATCCATCAATCACCCTGCTCATCAGCAGCCTTGAAAGGTGTTTCATAAAGGACTTATTATTATTTAATTTTTTCATGCATGGAAGATCAAAACATATTTCATAAGTTGCCTCTACAACGTCTATTTGGCTTTTATTTATTAGCATTGCAACTTAGCGAGGTGCCATTTGATTTTATGTTCTTTCAGAATTCATACTCTGTGGGTTTAAATCAATTTATACTGGGTAATTTACACAGAAAAAAAATGTTGCAGTCGAAGGCTTAATGAAGTTCTCAGGAAGCTTTCTTTATTATTCTCAAAAGAATGATCTTCTCCTAAAAGGGTGTTCAAATATGCACTGACATTAAAAGACTCAGCTTTAATTACACCATTGCTATTTAGAGAGCTATGTGGCTCTCTGCAATGAAAAACAACTTAGACCCCTCATGCACTGAATATCATATTGATCCTTCGGTAAACAGTGTTCATTTTATTATTAAAGCAGAATGCCAATGCAATCTCTTTCCAAAGCACGGGAACACTGAGATATCAATGCAGAGCTTCTCAAATGTCAATCAGACAATGTGTATTCAAAATCAAAATACCAGCGGAAAACACCATGCTTGTTGTGTACTTGCCAATGCTGACTCTCAGAACAAGCCACGGGTAATCAAGACATTGAAACTCTGTAGCTACCCATTACACATTGCCCTCAGGTAAGGTACAAACTGATGGAGTGTAATGGGGCTGATGCTCCTGTCCTAAGGTGCTGAATAGCTCATATTTGCTGGAAGGCTTGCTTTGGAAAATTAAAGATAATTATAAAGGGCTCCTTTGAGAGCATGAGATCTGCAAATGTATGTATGCATTTTTAAACATCATACATAGCTTTAACTACTTAACCCTAAAATATAAAGTAGTACTACAGACCAAAAGACTTTAGTTAGTACTGAATATTAATGCTATAAAGTAGATGTGCATCAGATGCTTTGCACTTTATTATAAATGCTGTTTTTACAACCTGTGTTTAAAACAGTAAAGGCTGCAGCTGAATCCAGAGCTAATGAAGGCTCGGTGAAATAATCAGTTCATGGACGGTCTAAGCTGTAACGTGTATCTGCAGCTTTCCTTTTCACAGTCAGTGTTAAGAGCAAACAAGATACAAATACTGAGAGCAGCACAGTGATTGACACATGCATCATAATTTGAGAGGTTTTATTTATAAAAGACAATAAAATATTGATGACATCTGTGGACAGGGCTCTGAGCTGCAACCAAAAGCTTAATTTATAACTGAAGACACCAGAACATGAAATAAACAGCCCAAGAGAAATGCCCTAGATTCACCAGGTTAGAACAGGGACTTGTTTTGCAATGAGGCGGACTTTATCAAGGTTGTCTGACAATTGAACTGGTCCTACAGGACTTGATCCCACATTCAAAGACATAGAAGGTTAATTTAATTAAATAACAGCGCTAAAATAAATGCTATAGCTAGTGCAACCTGTCAGGGTGATATTCAATTATATTTGGACCACTGAGAGAAGGTTATCGAACGATATTTGAAGATTAAGCCAGACATATTGAGAATAATAGATATTTCCGGTGTGCACATCTCTTGAATTTGAGGTATGTAGTCAATGTTAAACAGACTTGTGTAGTCCTCTACAAGATGAGATCAATGAGGAGCACACAGGGAGATGCTTTCGGATCACAAAGTATGAGTCTAGGGCATCTGTGTTGATCATTTGTATAATAATAATGGAGAGTATCAGAGTATCACATTGCTGTTAGCGTACGATTGTCACCAAGCAGAACATAACAGAGGCCTAATGACATGGCAAATGAATGTTATAATCGCTTAATGAATACAAATTGATTACACAAGCCAGACCGATGTCCTGCCTGTAAGGGAAGCAAGTTTAATGAGGAATTCAATTGGAGGTCACACCACAAGCATCAATCATTGTAAGAGGAATGAAAAGCTGACGTGTGAACGTGACTAAACAACTACCATGCCTGTTTCCACTTCAGTGAAACAGATTCAATATTTAAAGAAACTTGATGGCATTTGGTGACACACTGCTCAGGAGAATTCTCACAATAGAAACAGTCCAGAAACGCAAGGAGTCAGAGTGGGAGAAATGCAGCCACACCCCCATGTGCCGAAGAGCACGTTACACTAGATGCCTGTAATCACACTTTATATCATTCAGAGATGGGAGAGGCTTTATGTACTGAAAACATTATGAAGGCAGCCCTGCAGCAGAGGAATGAGGGAGCACAGTGTTATATCCAGTGTGCAGGGAGCAGTACTGCCCACTCAGAACTATCATAGATCTAAACTACAGGTAACTTCACAGCACTGTTGAGGAATCAATAACTGTCAGCGTCCTTTTATCTTCTTCTTGTTCTCCATTCTCCATTCATCGCAGTCTACAGCGGAGGATAAAAGGACATCCGATTGGAAAGAGGCAACTCATTTTCAGAGTGCTTCGGTACAATTGCAGGGTGAATTCACATGACTTGTCAGCACACACCCACAATTCAATTGGTAAGGCTATTGTGGGTAAAGGCTCAATGAGCATTGCAATTTCTGAAAGCAATAGATGAGATTGCTAACTGATCTGTTGTAACAAGAAGCAGCTCAAGTTGACACACTGGGATGTGTTGATTTTACAAATCCTCCATTTGAACTTAATACCTGTTGACAGACAAAAAGAATCTTAAAGGATTGTTCTGCATCAGTCCTATTAAAACATGTGTTGAACTGTGAGTTACCTTGAAGATTGAACAGGTTTAGGGAAAACCTTTGTTGTAAATGTTTTCTTCAAACCGCAGTCATTGTCAAGGTGCAGCACCTTATTCTGGGAAAGAAAAGAAATAATAATAATAAATTGAAAGTGACCTCCTTTGCCAATTCCTGCTGTACATGCAGGATTCACAAGGCACAGCTCAGAAGAGGACTGAATGGGGGAAGTGATTGTTCAGGGCAAGACTGGCATTGCTAGAGCTATGGTTCATGTTATTGGCAGGAATTACACCCCAGAACTCACATCCACATGAGTGGTATCTACACAAACAAAACCCTTGCTGTTCTCACTAGATTGAATACAATAATGTGTTTGTATCCGCAGGAGTATCTTGACAGCGGGGTTAACTCTGGGGTGCTGATGAGTCGAGCCCTGGGAAGCTCTGCTGAACCCTTTCCTGCACCTCCACTGCTTTACATTCTTTCATAGAGAGAGAATCCTGTGGAGTGCACTCAGCAATGCAGACCCCTCGCTGTCCCTTTCTCTCTTCTGCCTGCACTCGCACCTCTATATTATGACCTTCCTCCATCTGCTGAGGCTGTGATTCACAAGCATATTAATATGAA
Organism: Acipenser oxyrinchus oxyrinchus; assembly: GCA_030684275.1. Classification (NCBI taxonomy): domain Eukaryota; kingdom Metazoa; phylum Chordata; class Actinopteri; order Acipenseriformes; family Acipenseridae; genus Acipenser; species Acipenser oxyrinchus. The sequence continues at coordinate 54,225,796 of CM060256.1, read as the reverse complement.
TAGAGCGCTGGCCAGCCTCCCCACTGCTCTCCATCATGACACTGTCCATGTCATTGTAGCGTCAGTCCAGTTCATTGTTTAGAACTTTTTACAGTCGTTTGCAGGACATCTTTCTGAAAAAAAGATTCTGCCACACTTGACTCTAGCTGACGTGCCACAATTAGTTTAACAGATAGTCGTTCTCTTCACAGATGTGCAGCTGGGTGGCACAAAAAGGTAAAGAGATTCACAACAAAGAAAGTCCAGTGGCCAAACTGGGAAAAAGACCGAATCTCCTGGCGCCCAGTCTTCAGCTGTCAAAGCAAGGCCACACTGTGTCATTGCATTCAATCACAGTGAGAAAAAGAGCCTCTTTCATGATGGTTATGCATTTCTACAAAAAAAATGACTAGGTGTTGTACATAAGTTATTAACTAGACTGCTGCTATCAAAAATAAGCTGGCAGGTAACTGGTGTGATAGAGTTGTGCATGTCTCGCCCACAGTTGTATGTGCTGATAAGACAGGAAAGCATGACTTATAATTCACTGCTCTTGTTCTGAAGCGAGACCCCGGCTGTCTAGTTACATGAACTCTTTTAGCCCTCAAGTTACTTACTGACCTCTTCAGAGGTCTGCAGTGTTGGAAGAGTTAAGCAAATACTATCCCTGTGATATCTCAACAGTGACGTGTCACATGGACGGTGCACCCTTCTACACAAGTGGCTCAATGGGTTTGAGGTCATATCGTTGCTATTACTCCAGCTGTTCCAGTCCAGTTTCCTGGCACTTTTCTTTTTGCACCTTAATTAATGTTGCCTGCTGATATATTGCTTCTTGGAATCACATTCCTGCACTAATTTGGTTTAATGCCCTTTGCTACAGAAATAATTCCTGTTTTGGAAAATGCCACTTTCAAGTGGATGTCTCCTTTCAACAGGGCTCCCTTTTAAGTATTGGTTACTTTTCTCTGTGCTGTGGGAAAGGAAGCACTGGTATTGAACCATAAGCCTTTTACAAGCTGCTGATCCTGGCTTGGCCTGTTGAGTGAGAGGCCACCCTGGCTCCCTTTGTTATTCAATGGCTTGTTTTTGAACATGAGGAGAATGCAGCGCTCATATTAACTTCTTCAGCACTAGATTTAATATGCTGTGCTAAAACAGAGCCGTGTCTTTTTATTCAATTTACATGAAAGTGTGGAATGCTGAATTTACCCTTGTGACTTGCTAGCATGCTTAATAATTAACCATTTTAAAAAATGTGATCTAATTATTTTGCTTGCCATGATGTGTGCGACTTTATAATCCCCAGAGATACATTGTGAATTTTAAGATTTATGGAATGACTTTATTGTCTTTATACACTTTTACAACAAACAGGTATCGCAATTCTCTTTAGCTTTCCTTTTCTTTTTTCAATTTTTCCAACAAGAGGCAAAGATTTCCTGGCAATAGTTTGTGTAAGTGCTTTAAGCTGCTTAAAATTGCTTTTGCAAAACCTGCTGCTTCAAAAGTTTAGTGCTGCCCCTGTTCATTAGTGATCTCTTTATCTGCAGTGTCCTTTCAAGGCATTTTAAAAGCTGAGGGTTCTGAGTGACTGAATCACAATCACTTCAATTATCCCCTTAATGCCAATCAATGTGGTAGCCAATGTGCACGGTAGCTGAGTGGTAGATAACATTCCTGGGGCACAAGAGACACGAGTAATCCTCCTGTCTCTGCCCATTACTTTGCACTTTCTTCTCATAAATCAGCACTTAAATAAATTCCTTTCAAAATGTTTAGAGGTCTTGAAATAGATTTTATAAATAGATACTGTTTAAAAGAATCTTCTGATAAGCCAGTCTCTAAAGTGTAGTAAAATCTTCATCTGTAGTAAACAATTAACCTTATGTAACCTTTATTAAATTAGTTACATCCTTGTGACCTTATGCAACCCTAGTTAATGTATCAATCTCACATGCAGTCCAAATGAAATGAGTGCTTTCTGCTCTGCATTAGGTACTATTTCTATTAATGTATAGTAGCAAATGTGCATATCAAAAAAATGTAAGCATTGAGTTTTGAGACTTATTTGAGTATTTCTTTGTATTCCGAGAGTAATTCTTCATAGTTGTTTAAAGCTATGTTTTTGTTAATCTGTAATATATTTCACAGTTTAAGCAACAAAAACTCAAAACATGTAGACATTTGGGAATAAACTGCTAAGGGAAGCTACATTAATACCTGGTACCTTCTCTTCAAAAGGAAGAAGCTTCATGAAATTGGAGAGTAGATAGTTTGCACTTGTAGCCTGCAAGTGCGTATAAGTGACAGGAATTAATAGAGCTACCAGCATGCAATCCCATTTGAACAATTGTCACACTATCAAGGGTTCTTTCAAAAGCAGGGAAACGAGAGAAGTTTTTATCTGTTCTTAATCGCTGGCACCAGATGCGATAACTCAACCAAGGAAAGAAAAACAGGCTTTGGGGGCTTATTCTGTTACTTGAGACTTGAGTAGCAAACTAATACCTGTATGAAATAAATAATACATTAAAAAAAAGAGTAGACAGCACACCCTGAGGGGGCGAGAGCCTTTGAGCAGAAATGAGATAAATACAAAGACGGATTTACTACCCCTGCAGTGGCTAAGAAGATGTTCTCAGTGGTTACAGTTTGAAGAATTCCCCCCTAATGGCTTTGCAGATGGCAGAATGACTGAATACCTCTGTTGGGAAAAAAGAATAACTTTAAAGAGAATACTGCCAAAAAAGATCCCTGTAAACCAATCACAGCTCCCACGTGGCTTCCTAAACCAATCACAGCTCCCACATGGCTTTGTAAACCGATCACAGCTCCCACGTGGCTTCCTAAACCAATCACAGCTCCCACGTGGCTTCCTAAACCAATCA